>JASDQU010412175.1:0-10519 GCA_032191745.1 Picea mariana | reverse complement strand
CAAGAATTTTAAGTTTAGTGCACCCTGCCAATCCCTGACTTTCATAATGATGCAGGAGCATCACCAACACATGAAGCAGAGGACAGCTGGACAAGCCAGCATCAACTTTTGGAAATGCTTTGGAACTGTTGCACAGATCTTAAATGAAGCCATTTATGAAGGCGCACTTGTATATTGTAATTGGACCTTGAGCGGATAGCTCTCGTCCTTTAGTAGATAGTCGGCATTTAATATAGTTAATACTGGTAGATAGGAATTTAATTCTAGATTTGATAGCTTTAGAGTCCAAGAGGGAAAACGGATATAGACACCCTCATTGTATCAGTGTGACATTAGCTTGAGAAAGGAGATCATGCAGAGAATTGTATGAAGAACACCCATGTACAGGCATTCGAATTAATAGAAGAAAGCTTTGATTCAAACTCATGGTTTGTGTTGTTTTCTCTGTGTATTTATGTTATGCTCATGAATATTAGTTTCCCGTTATGCATTTGCTTTTACATGATGTGTATGTGATTTCATGGGTGAATTGAACTCTGAGAGGGTGGGTGAATGAGTTTCAATTGTTTTTCTAATTGAGCCAGAGGATTCCTACAAGGAGTGCAATCGAATTGTCCGCAAGGAGTGCGTTGACAGAAGGGTTCAATTAGAAAAAGATTTTTGTTCTCATTCCCTCGAAGGTGGAGTTAAGCACAGTGCCATGCAAGGAGTGTACAGGCCAGGGAGAAGTATCAGAGTTGCAATTCTGAGTGAAGTATTGGAAGACTGTTGCTGCAGGAGTGCGTAGAGTCGAGTGACTTCAATACTTCGATGTTGTTGAAGGTTTTCCGCAAGGAGTGTGTGCAATAGTTTTTTCTGGGTTTTTGAAAGTCATGAAAGGTCTAGGAGGGCTAAGCCTTCAATTTCATTGAAGGATAGCGTAGAGAAGTCATTCCTTAAAGGTTGGCAAGGAGCATTGCATAAGGAGTGCGCAGGCGAACAAGTTCAGTGGAGTGGAACTCAGTCCTTTCGCAAAATTGTCAAAGAGAGAATGGACAGACGAAATCTTTGGAGAAGATTTCACGAAGTTCCGTGGGTTGTTGGATCTCCCGGAGGTGCAGGGAGGTTATAGTGTAAGTGTGGAAGAGGTTCGAAGCTCAGGAGGAGTGTAATCGTTGATCTATGCTGAGGGAACCGTCGGATCTACACGTGGCATCATGTATCGGGGCTTCGCGAGTCAAAGCTCCAAGTTATTGCAGCGAGAATTGCGATATCGCGAGACGCGATATCCAGACAAGATCCAAACCGTTCATAAGTTGGAATGTGTGTCAGAAGATCTCGAAGAGTCGGGGTTCGGCATATCGAGGGTTTTGAAGATGAGATACACAGACATCATGGAATTGCGATACGCGATATCCCGACGGAAGAGTTGTGTGGGCCACAGTCAGGGTTAGTGGAGGACAGGTGGCATATCATATCGAGGATCGGGAAAAGGTAAATCCTGAATCCTTGGGCATTAGGATTCGTGATCCCGTGAATTCTAAAATTCTGATAAGGGTGAACGAAGGAGGAGAGGTCAATTCACACGTGTGCATCGAAGACTCGGCGTATCAAGCATCGGGAGTTGAAAATTCAAGGTGCATGACGTCGCAAGTTGCAAATTCGTGATAGTGCAGAAATACTGATAGGAACGGGAAGAAGTCAGCGTTGACTAAATCCATTGGGTCTCGGGGTTTTGAGAGCCCGGTGATCAACAGAGAACTTGCGAAGGCATGAGTTCTGATCCTGCGTGAGTCAAGGAAGGAGGATCGTGCAGGAGAAGAAAATATGTGGGTGTATATTTCTTGATAGGGAAATAGAAGAACCTTGGAGTTCTTCGGGCCGAGAAGAAGAAGATCCTAAGGAAGCGGGTGTGCTCCGAGGAGTGTGGCTGCGTCAGGTGTGGTATCAGAGTGGGAATATCTCTTTGCTTTCTGTAGCAGAGAAGAGAATTCTCCATGCCGCCCAGGAGAGAAAGACAATCACCTGACCCAGAAGATAGAGAGATGAGGAGAAGAGGTAGGCAGGTAGTCAATCCAGAAATGGAGAGACAGATGAGAGATCTCTGAGCAAGGCTCGAAGACATGGAGACAACTCAGAGATGCACAGCTAGTGCAGGGGACTTCAGCGATTCGGAGGATGAAGTTGAAGTTGAACGAGAAGAGGAGGTTGCAGCCGAAGATGCATCAACCAAGCGGTTGATCAAATCCATTGCGAAGATGGGTGAAAAGGCCAATATGGACATTCCAGTCTATGACGGGAATCTGGATGTAGAAGAGCTACTGGATTGGATTAGAGCTCTTGACACCTACTTCGATTATGAAGATGTCGAAGAGGATAAGAAAGTCAAGCATACTGTCACGTGCTTGAAAGGACATGCAGCATTGTGGTGGGATGAGCTACAAGCTGACAGATGTTGCAAAGGTAAGCAGAAGATCAAGAGTTGGGATCGAATGATTGTGAAGATGAAGGAAAAGTTCATCCCGAGAGACTATCAAATCACTCTATTCAGGAGAATGCAGAACCTGAGACAGAAGATGATGACAGTGAAAGAATACACTGAGGAATTTTATTGACTGAATATCAGGGCAGGTTATCGGGAGAGAAATGATGAGAAGGTTGCCAGATATCTGAATGGTCTGAGATACAACATTCATAATGAATTAAGCATGATAACCATCCAAACGGTGGAAGATGCTTACCAATTGGCTCTGAAAGATAAGGAGAAGTTGAGTTGAAAGCAAGGACAGCAAGGGCGAGGCAGAAGTCAGCCCAAAGGCAAAGCAGTTGCCTAGGAAAAATATCAGAAGCCCAAGGAGGAATGGAAGAAACCTCAGGGTAAAGTTGAAAGAGGTGGAACCTCACAGCAAGGACCATATGTTGATCAGAAAGGGAAGCATAATGAGCAGAGGGGAGATTATGTTGATGTAAACACTCTTCCTCGTACTAGAGGTCAAGTTAGGGGAAGAGGTGGAGTTATCACATGTTTCACATGTGGAAAGAATGGGCACAAATCATACATGTGTCTAGAGAAAAAGAAGGACATTGGAGAAGCTCACATCACCGAAGCATAGAGGCGAGATGTTGAGACCGAGGACGCATAAGGAAAAAGATCTCTTATGATGCAAAAATTCCTTTTGACACCCGAGAAGGAGGTGGAAAGTTCAACTCAAAGGACCATACTTTTCAAGACAACTTGCAAGACCAAGGATAGGGTGTGAAAGGTTATTGTTGATAGTGGTAGCATGGATAATCTCATAGTTACAGAGATGGTAGAGAAGCTGGAGCTGTAGACAACTGATAATCCCAGCCCATACACAGTTTCATGGCTACAGAAAGGACACCAGGTAACTGTTACTAAACAATGCTTGGTTGAATTCAAAATAGGTGGATACAATGATAAGATCTTGTGTGATGTCATTCCCATGGATGTATGTCATCTATTGCTGGGTAGACCATGGCAATATGATAGAAATATGATTCATGATGGGAGAATGAACACATATACACTGGAGAAGAACGGGAGAACCCATAGGTTGCTTCCGATAAAGGATAAGGAGGTGAAGCCAGAAGTTAGCAACACAATACTTCTCATGAGTGGGAAGGAACTTCTTACAGAGGTGGAGAAGAAGGAAGATCCACAATTCTTTGTAGTCAGAAAACCGAGGATTGTTCTGACTAGCACAAGAGTGGATGATTTACCAGATGAAGTTCAGGAACTGTTGGAAGAATTCACTGACACAATAGTGGATGAATTACCTCATTCGTTACCATCGATGAGGGGTGTGAGTCATCATATAAACCTCATACCAGGAGCCAGTTTTCCGAATAAATCTATGTATAGGTTGACACCATAGGAAAATGAAGAGGTTAAGAGGCAAGTCCAGGATTTATTGGACAAAGGGTTGGTCAGAGAAAGTTTGAGTCCATGTGCTGTTCCAACAGTACTCAGTTTGAAGAAAGACGGAGGCTAGAGGATGTGCACAGATTCGAGGGCGATCAACAAATTAACCATCAGGTACAGGTTTCCACTGTCGAGAATGGATGATCTGATGGATTTCCTGAGCGGGGCAAAATACTTTTCAAAGATAGATTTGAAAAGCGGATACCACCAGATTCGCATGAGGGAAGGCGATGAGTGGAAAACATCCTTTAAAACCAACGAAGGATTGTATGAATGGCTAGTCATGTCGTTTGGCTTGACAAATTCACCAAGTACCTTTATGAGATTGATGAACGAAGTCCTGAGGGAGTTCATTGGGAAATTTGTCATCATGTACTTGGATGAAATACTGATTTATAGTAAATCAGAGGCTGAACACTTGAAGCATTTGGCTACAGTGATGAGGAAGCTACAGCAGGAGAAGCTGTTGATTAATATGAAGAAGTCCTCATTTATGAAGACAGAGCTCATTTACTTGGGATTTTTTATTTCGGCTAATGAGTTGAGGATGGACCCGGACAAGGTGGAAGTGATCAAGAATTGGCCATCACCGAGAAATATTTTTGAGGTGAGGAGTTTCCATGGTTTGGCTAGTTTCTACAGAAAATTCATCAGGAATTTCAGTGGGATTAGTGCAGCGATGATGGATACAGTGAAGAAGTGGCATAAATCTTTACATTGGACAACAGAGGCTGAAAAGAGCTCCAATCTGTTGAAGCAGAAGATCACGGAACAACCAGTGTTGGTGTTGTCGAATTTTCTAAAAACATTTCTGGTGAAATGTGACGCAAGTTGGTTTTCCATAGGGGCAGTCTTAAGTCAAGAAGACAGGCCGGTTGCATATTTCAGTGAAAAGTTGGATGAAGAGAAACTGAAATACTCCACGTATGATAAATAATTCTACGCTATCATACAGGCACTGAAAAAGTAGAGGCATTACTTGATTCCAAAAGAATTTGTTTTATACAGTGATAATCATGCATTATAGTTTGTGACTCAACAGGAGAAGTTGAATCAGAAACATGCCAAATGGGTAGAGTATATGTAGAATTTCACATTTGTGATTAATCATATTTCGGGTACTACTAACAAAGTGGTTGATGCTTTGAGAAGGAAATGTTTGTTGCTGCAGGATTTCCGAGTCAAAACATTGGGTTTTGAAAATCTTAGAGACATGTATGTAGGAGATGTAGATTTTGCAGAGGCGTATGAAGCAGCTGAGAATCCAGTTCTCAGAGATAGAAGCCCATGGATAGATTATATGATCCAGGAAGGATTGTTGTTCAGAGGCAATCAACTGTGTATTCTGAATTGCTCCATGAGGGAGAATCTGTTAAAGGAGAAGCAGAGTGGTGGATTGGCAGGGCATTTCAGCCATGAAAAAACATTTGCAAAGATGAATGAGTCATATTTTTGGTCGGGGATGCAAGCATATGTCAAGAGGTTTGTTGACAAATGCAGAGTTTTCCAGCATTCGAAGGGGAGGAAGAAAAATACAGGTTTTTATCAACCATTGCCCATACCCGAGAGGCCATGGGAGGCGATAAGCATGGATTTTGTATTGGGGTTGCCGAGAATGCAAAGAGGTATTGATTCCATCTTTGTGGTGGTGGACAGGTTTTCTAAGATGGCACACTTCATTCCATGCCAGAAGACCAACAATGTGACTCACATCGCGAATCTGTTTTTCAAAAAGATCATTCGACTTCATGGACTGCCGAAAAGTATAGTTTCGGACAGGGACACCAAATTCATAGGGAATTTTTGGAGGACCTTATGGAAAAAGCTAGGAACTAATTTAGCATTTAGTTCAGCTTATCATCCTCAGACGGATGGACAAATAGAAGTGGTTAACAGAAGTCTGGGAGACTTGCTGAGAATCTTGGTGACAGAACACCACAGTAGTTGGGACAATAAATTACCACAAGCAGAGTTTGCATACAACGACTCAGTAAACAGAAGCATGGGAAGGAGTCCATTTCAGGTTGTTTATGGTATGCAGCCGAGAGGAGTTTATGAATTGTGAGATTCAGGACAGATTGCTACTAGTAGCACTAGTGCAGAAGAATTTGCTGAAGCGATGAAAGAACTTCACAGCCGGGTGAAGGAACGCTTGCTGAAATCGAACCAGGAGTATAAGCATAGAGCAGATCAGCATCGGAGACAAATTCCGTTTGAATTTGGTGATCTAGTTCTGGCACACTTAATGAAGGAAAGGTTCCCAAGGGGAACATACAATAAACTCAAAATGAAGAAAATCGGGCCATGCAAGGTCTTGAGAAAATTCAGAGAAAATGCTTATGAGATTGAGTTATCGGATGGCATCGGAATATCTCTGATATTCAATATCGCAGAATTATACCCGTATAGGGCTGGAGAAGCAGAGACTGGAACTAAGGAGCTAGTGATTTAGTGGGTGAAACAATTTCCAGTTGCGGAGAAGTTGCAGATGGAGTGCATACTGGACAAGAGAGTGGGTAAGAAGAACAGGAGGAAAGAATACTATGAGTATCTGGTCAAGTGGAAGAATCATCCAATGGAAGATGCCAGCTGGGAGAGCGAAGCAGTCATTCAGAAGCATGGACAGACCATGCAGGAGCTCATGGACAGGAGCCCATGAAAGTTTTCAAGCCAAGGAGTATGATGCACAAGCATCGCCAGCACATGAAGCGGAGGACAGCTGGACAAGCCAGCATCAATTTTTGGAAATGCTTTGGAACTGTCGCACAGATCTTAAATGAAGGCATTTATGAAGGCGCACTTGTATATTGTAATTGGACCTTGAGTGGATAGCTCTTGTCCGTTAGTAGATAGTCGGCATTTAATATAGTTAATACTGGTAGATAGGAATTTAATTTTAGATTTGATAGCTTTAGAGTCCAAGAGGGAAAATGGATATAGACACCCTCATTGTATCAGTGTGACATTAGCTTGAGCAAGGAGAGCATGCAGAGAATTGTATGAAGAACACCCATGTACAGGCATTTGAATTAATAGAAGAAATCTTTGATTCAAACTCATGGTTTGTGTTGTTTTCTCTGTGTATTTATGTTATGCTCATGAATATTAGTTTCCCGTTATACATTTGTTTTTACATGCTGTGTATGTGATTTCATGGGTGAATTGAAGTCTGAGAGGGTGGGTGAATGAGTTTCAATTGTTTCTCTAACTGAGCCAGAGGATTCCTGCAAGGAGTGCAGTCGAATTGTCCACAAGGAGTGCGTTGACAGAAGGGTTCAATTAGAGAAAGCTTTTGTTCTCATTCCCTCGAAGGTGCAGTTAAGCACAGTGCCGTGCAAGGAGTGCAAAGGCCAGGGAGAAGTCTCAGAGTTGCGATTCTAAGTGAAGTATTAGAAGACTACTGCTGCAGGAGTGCACAGAGTCAAGTGACTTCAATACTTCGACATTGTTGAAGGTTTGTCGCAAGGAGTGCGTGCAAGAGTTTTTTATGGGTTTTTGAAAGTCGTGAAACATCTAGGAGGGATAAGCCTTCAATTTCATTGAAGGAAAGCATAGATAAGTTGTGCCTTGAAGGTTTTCAAGGAGCGTCGCATAAGAAGTGCGCAGGAGAATGAGTTCAGTGGAGTGGTACTCAATCCTTTTGCAAAATCGTCAAAGAGAGAACAGACGGACGAAATCTTCGGAGGAGATTTCACGAATTTCTGTTGGTCATTGGATCTCCCAGAGGTGCAGGGAGGTTACAATGTAAGTGTGGAAGAGGTTTGAAGGTCAGGAGGAGTGTAACCATTGATCCGTGCTGAGGGAACCGTCGGATCTACACGTGGCATCGTGTATCGGTGGTTCGCGAGTCAAAGCTCCAAGTTATTGCAACGAGAATTGCGATATCGCAAGACGCGATATCCGGACAAGATCCGAACCGTTCATAAGTTGGAACGTGTGTTAGGAGATCTGGGAGAGCCAGGGTTCGGCATATCGGGGGTTTTGAAGACGAGATACACAGACATCGTGGAATCACGATTCGTGATATCCCGACGGAAGAGTCGTGTGGGCCACAGTCATGGTTAGTGGAGGACAGGTGGCATATCATATCGGGGATAGGGAAAAGGTAAATCCCGAATCCTTGGGCATCAGGATTCACGATCCCGTGAATTCTGAAATTTCAATAAGGGTGACTGGAGGAGGAGAGGTCAATTCACTCGTGCGCATCGGAGACTCGGCGTATCGGGTATCGAGAGTCGGAAATTCAAGGTGCATGACGTCGCGAGTTGCGAATTCGTGAGAGGGAAGAAATATTGATATGAACGGGAAGAAGTCAGCGTTGACTAAAGCCATCTTGTCTCGGGGTTTTGAGAGCCGAGTGATCAACAAAGAACTTGCGAAGGTGCGAGTTCTGATCCTCCATGAGTCAAGGAAGGAGGATCGCGCAGGAGAAGAAAATCTGTGGGTGTATATTTCCCGATAGGGAAATAGAAGAACCTTGGAGTTCTTCTGGCCGAGAGGAAGAAGATCCTGAGGGAGCGGGCATGCTTTGAGGAGTGCAGTTGCGTCACATAAGATTTCAGCTATCAGCTCAATGAGCCTTGGCCTCTCTTTGCAATCCTTCAATGATTTTCATTATGTGTCCTTCCTTATCCTTTTATTTTCCGTGCCCATTGAAGTTCGATCCTTCCACTCCCGTATTGACATCCTTTCCTTCCCATTCGTCTTTCGTTTCTGGGGTAATATGCATCTTTCCCCACTCCATACTCGGTGTTGGTTAACTGGAGTCCTGGCCTCCATTGAATTCTGCACATGCACTGTGCAATTAAATTTGAAGTTTGTCAGTCCATCAAACTTCACGAACAATCCACAACATTTATAACTAATACAAACAAGAACAAAAGATATTTCGATTCCAATGGGTTTTCTGAGCTCTCATTCGGCTCTGCACTTTTGGGCTTTTTGAAACTTCAGTTTTTGGCACTTCTGGATTTTGGAACTTTGGGTTTCAAGGTTTTGGAGTCTCGGTACTGGAGAACTCCCGTTTAACTCTCCTTTCCAACCTTTGACTTCCGAAATTCTGTTTTACCTTATCCTTTGGGTCTACAACACAGCTATCACCCTTTACCAAAGTGGTGCATCGCACATTTTGGAGGATCCTCATCACATTCGGTGACATCATTAGGGTCCCACCACTCTCACTTCTCTTTTTGACCCTATGACACGCGGTACATCTCCATGTGTCCACATCCATTCCTAGAAAAATCCAACGGTCAGATCTTTCTCACAACGGACGGTCGTTAAAGGCCCGGAGATTCCCCGAAGGAATCTCATCCATTCATTGGGACTTAGCCACATGCTAATGTCTCGACAGTATGGTCAGGATTTTATCACGATGAGAGTCCGAGTTCTTTGTCAATGGAACTCCTGAATCCCCGATTTTTCGAAACGGGTAATCTCTCAACACGTGGCCATCTCAAATCGGACGGCCCACGACTACTCCGGGGTTTCCACCATGGAAAGACCCGATCCTTTCGGGGTTTTGGGCTTCCAAACACTGATGCGCTCTAACTCCCATTAGCCCTCTAGGATAGACTCATGGTTCAGACAACCTCCCCTTATATGACCACAGTCATACCTCCTATCGGGCTTTCGGACTTTCCAATGCCAAAACACATATGTCCTCAGAATTCATGATTCCCCGAACCCTAATTTCCCGATGAATGAATCTCCTTCTGAAACTTTCCCAAATGCCTCGATTTCGGCCACGCATCCCCAAGAATGGACGGTCCTCACCGCTTCCTGCTAATTTGCGATTTCACAATTTCAAATGTTCCGGGTACCTTGTCTTCAGGATTCGCGAAATGCCGAACCCCAATATGTCGATGGGCTTCCGATCTTGCCCATGTGTCCCAACTGATGGACAGATCAGATCGTTCCTGGGACTTTGTTGGCAGCCAACCCCATTTTTTTTTTATTTCTCTAAAAAATCTGCCTACACCCCTTGTGGTATTACGACAAATCATTGTCGCATTGTGCTAATGGACATTCGTCTCATTTTTGCGACAATTACAATTCAATTTCGATTTAGTTTTCACAACTGCAAGTGTCAAAACACCTCTTTCATTGCTTAGATTGTCGTCGTTTTTTTGATTTGATGAAATACACTTGACCACTTGTTTACCACATGACTGCTAAAGGTTTTCTCAAACTTATGTCTCGATTACACGTTTAGATATGATTTGATTCCTAAACCTTTGGGCATAAAATTTATTGGTTTTGTTCTGATCTTATGAAAATTGTAATGGATTTGGTATTATTGCTTTTATCCTTATTATGGAATTTCACTCAGTTATTATATGAAGAGTTTTGGATCATAATGTTCTCAAAAGATTGGAATGCAAACATTTCAATGTGCAACAAATACGTTGGTAAGTCATTACAAGAGATAGAAATGGTTTGAAGGTGCATGGGTTAATCACATTGGACTTCACGAATTAATGCTTGGTATATTATTTGCAAAGTGGATAATACATTGCATAATTCATAATCCCAAGCTATGTATTAGCATTAAACCTTGTGATTGAACATTGGATTGGCACGTTAGATCGATAGTTA
>JASDQU010412166.1:0-10442 GCA_032191745.1 Picea mariana | reverse complement strand
TGCAAGACTCTAGTGTCTGCAACCTTAGCTGGGACATAGATCTGTGACTGTAACACGTTAAAAGAACACTTACTAGTTATATTTCATGAATACCCAGTTTATTCTACATCACAGTTAAACCCTAATCAACATACCAATGTAGTATTCATATAGATTCAATAGATCTAAGCACTAAGCATACAAATAGAGATTATATCTAGAATTCATTCACATCATTCAACACTAAGCTATCATATCAGATTCATCTATCATCTAACATCACTCTAAGACTTAAATCACATAAACGAAAGAATAACCAAAAGCACAAAGCATTCACAACACAGGATATATGTGGTTCACACCCACCCTAGGGCTACGTCCACCAACTCTTCATCTTCTTTATCAACTTATTTCAATCCTCTTACATGGACAGAGACTCAAGGTCAAATTCGCAGAGGACAAGAGATTTGCTCACTCTTCACTAGATCCTCCATCCCCAAGATAGACTATAGTAGAAATCCTACATACAGTCTCTTACGGTCATTTGCACTTAGCTCTGCAAGTCTCACATAGTATGCACACATCCATTACAATCACCACTTTCACTTAGCCATTAACACTTATCAATTAGCACATTGACCTCTTCTTACATCGCCTAGCTAGTTATTTATACTTTACAAAATAGGCCTAAACATGGGTAAACCCATGGGATGACATCCCATACCCATTACATAGGCCCAAAACCAAAAAATACCTAAAAGAGGGGCTGATATCCCGTGATATCCACTTCATATTGTGCTCTGCATTTGACAACTTGTTGATGCCCTAAAACTAGGTCAAGCATGACCAAGAATCCTCAAAACTTAGTCAAGGGCCAACAAGCCCCCAACACTCACCTGTGACTCATCCCGAGTCTCTCTGCTTTGGGTAATTTTGCCTCAAAATCCTCAAGCTTGGCTTGAGCTGTTTCAACGTGTTGTTGTTCCATGGCCTCCTGCTCAATGAACTCTTGGATAATATCTTCGTTTACAGGTTCCTCTAAGCGTTGTTCGACTGTGGTGACAACTTGCTCTAGTTATGCTCCTTGGCCTTCGATCTCTGTGAATAGATGGAAAGCCTCATCATGTATAGGTTGGAGACTCTGAGTCACTTCCATGATTATGCTCTGAATGGTGTGGACCTGCTATTGATCACTATGCTTTTCTTCAGATTGCTTCATCCTCTCAATGGATGATAGGGGCTTCAATTACGCCTGTACTATTTTTGATTGTTGCTTCACCTCCCGGAGCTGTGAATCTAGTTCCTTTAGTTCTAGGTTCTCAGTGAGTTCCTCATACGTCTGGGCATTGTGATCACTTATTTTCTTGCATTCCATGGCGAGGGCCTTTATTCTCTCAACTTTTCTTCGAGCAGTTGCATCTCTTTGATCTCTTACATCCTGCAGGATGTTGGGCACTGCGCAGAGCTCCAAGTCTTCTATTCTTTGCTATAGCCACTGGATAACTTCCACAAGCTTCTCTACTTGATGCTTGACTCAGTATTCTACCTTTGGCTCTAAGCCTGTCACAAAGAAGAGTGTTCTTTTGACTGCCTCTTTCACTCTGAGTTGCTCTGCGAGCAATTGTTCCTTTTCTTACTGAATCTGTGATTTCTCCTTTTCAAACTTCATCTAGAGAACAACCTTCTTCTTCTCTGCAAGTCAACATTGTTCTATGATTACTTATTGCACTTGCTTCAAGGCCTGGGTGGCTTGTTCAGTTTCTTCTTGTGCACGACGAAGGAGAGCTTTGGGCACATCAGCTAGTCGGTGGAGTTGGGATAGCTCATCTCCCAACTCTGGTAGGGGCACAGTGGACACTGCACAACTAGACTGAAGGGCCTATTGTANGTCGTACATATCCTCCTGCTTGGCTTCTTGTTTCTGCAAGATTTCTTGCAAGGAGTTTTTTACAAATGCGACGGTGAAGTCAAAGTCATCGACAGTGAGCACAGTCTTCATCTTAGTCATGCTGGCTCTAGATTTCTTTCAGGAAGAGGGTTTCAGGGGAGAAACCTTCCTCTTATTCAAGGGATCGACCTCATTTCTAGGCGGTGTTACTTTTCCTTGCTTCTGGTCATCTTCTTTGCCATTGATCTCTTCTACCTCATCATCACCCCGTCGACCAGGTGATACTGAAGCAGTCCTTTCTGAGGCATTGCTTAAGTCTTGGACTTCTTCGATCTTCTTCCTTTAGCTAGTTTCAAGTGTTTCATGTTCTATGTTAGTGGCCTTCAGGATGTCAAGTTCAGGATCATACATCTCTGTAGGGTTAGCGGGGATAAGGAAGTCGACTGACCATTCCTTAGTTATCTCCTCGAGGTACTCTTCTGTGAGCTTGTAGTACGACTGAAGCTCCTCCTTATGTTGGTCTTCTTATGCAGTAATATAGATGAAGTGTCGACCTGCGCGGAACCTCATGAGGGGTTGAAGCGTTGTAGGGTGTTCGACATCATGTGAGGTTCAACTTTGATATCCCTCTTCATCTGGAGGTAGTATGTGTGAAAGATAGTGTTTGATTGCCATTTTTTTCCCATATCGCTTGAGTACCAGAGTGTGGTGAGCTTTGTAGCAAGCGGTGCAAATGGATCAATGTCTCAGAAGGTCTCACCTTCCAGCATATCCCAAGAAACAAAAGCGATGAGGATCAGAAGCCAGCTAAAGTGGAACTCGTAGCCCTGATGTTGTGCTTCGCGACAGTCTAATTCATGCTAATTAACTAGGTACTTCGCCCAGTCCATCTATACACCTTCCATGCATTTCCCCATGAGGTCAACGACAAATCCTGTGACCTGCATGGGTCTATTCTTCCTTACTAAATTTCCTTCAATCGACTAACATGCTAGGCGCACTGCACCATTATGGATGGAGGCTACCTTGTAGCCTCGCATCCCCTTATCAACATCACCTTGTGTATCCTTGATATTCTGTGTAACGCACGATCTGTGTCTTTCCCTGGATAGAAATCCTATGGGTCGGTTCCTTGCATACTCAATCCAGTGATCCTATGGATCAATGTCGGATCGACTATGATGCAACGGTCTAGCCATAAGTATCTGCCATGGTAACATGAAAGTAGGAGCTTGACACAGGCGTTAACTTTCTACTGCCTTCCAAAGTGTGGGATTTTCATTACATTCAACAAGGTGCACTATGAGAGGTTCATTGTCCATGGTTGGGGGATTATTTTCGAGTTCTTCCCCTTTGTCTAGTCAAGTATTTATATGGGGTGAGCGTACTATTGTTCTTGCAGTCCCCTAAGTTGACGTCACTGGACTTCAACACTGCGATCTTGTCCTGCTACACTCGAACTGTGCATATCCCCTTTGGGAGGTATGTAGTAACCATGGTGTACTCAAAATCTCTCGGTACACTATCAAAACTCACCACACCGGCTAGAGGCGGGATGTAGTTGGGTAATATGGTTGGTATTAGATTCATATTTGCTAGATCGTCTCTATGCTTGGTTATCATTTCTGCTGCTGATCGAGATGGTCCAGATCCGTGAGCACTCAATGGAGAGGCTTGATCTCCTCTCATTGATGATGCTTGTATACACTTATAAATTACTCTTTCATTCATGAGGTCGATGAGTACCTCCTTCACAGACTCTTCGACTACGCTAAGTTCTTTGGACATACATGCTTGTGGTTGAATATCTCATGTTTGAAGAATAACTACTCAATGCAAAGGGATGGATAGCTATAGCTCGATGATCACTGTGCAAAATCAACTAATCTGTGATCTCGAATAATCATGGTTGGAAAAAGTGTTCTCAGTGAAAGGTTCGATGGAAAAAGTAGATAACTAGGCAATGAATCTTTGCAATGGGTGAGAAGAGTTCATTAATTCAGTTCTGTCCATTACAGCACGGTCCCAATGATCTAATGGCAAGCTTTCTGACCATAAATTCCTTTCTACCCATTCGGGGTATCGGTCTAACGATTATACTATTCCCAATGGCTATATTGCTTCCCCATGGCGAAGTGTCATGTGACATTGTTCTAACATCCCAACAAAGTGGTAGTTTTGTAAAGTTTCCTTCTGTGAAGTTCCCTCTGGAGCTTTCTGTAACTTTTCTATCTTTGATCTCTTCTTGATTAGTTTTCTAGCCTGCTTTCTAGTGAGTTTTGTCTCAGTATTCCTCTTTCCATTCTGATTCTTATCTCCTGTTGGCATAGTAGCTTCATGCTGTTGAGATTCTTTCCTAGGATTCAAGTGCAATACTTCTTCTAGGGTAGGTGCTTCAGTCTTCTGTGAGTCTTCTTTTGTTCTTCCAATGTCGACATCCAAGTCTCTGGTTTTAAATAGCTTCGATCTGTTATGATATTCTGCAATCAAGTGTGTGATCCTCCTAGTCATGAAATCTTTCAATTCTTGCTTCTTCTTCTCTAAGACTTATTCCTCTTTTATTCTGGCTTGATCCTTTTCAATCCAAGGTTTTCCTAGTAACATGGAAAATGGGGCGATGTTCTAAATAAATTTAACAACTTCAAATTCTTCCTCTGTCGAAGTTCCCTGAGCCCTCATAGCTATCTGGGTGAGATTCCCACATAGGGTTATCATCTTCTCTCTAAATAATCTTATACCCCCCAACGAAGGAATCATAACATACTTTCCTAAGGTTTCCCAAGTTCTTTCTGTCATAATATTCACCTGTCTTTATTCATCTAGAACAAAGTCAATGTCAACGTCTCATATTCTTGCTTCTATGCACTCTTTTTCTTTGAAGATCTCTGATAAGTTGATATTTCGGTGGTCGTTCAGGGTTTCTTTCATTTGCAACAATATAGTCTCTGATTCTCTCTGGGGTTCTGCTAGGGTCTTAGTGTCTTGACATTTCTCAATGTCTTCTTGGTTCATATTCATTCTTTCAACCTTAGCAATCATTCTAGGGAAATCAAGAACTTCATGATTCACAGCTTTACAGGAAAGACAACTACGTCTTCTACCAGGGCATTCCTTAGCAAGATATCACGGTATTCTGTAACTGTAACAAAGGTTTAATCCTCTCTTTCTTTTAAATGATCCCCATCCCTTCTGGTACTGTGCACTAGAATCATAGTAGCTAACCTGTAAAAAATTCTTTCAAGGATCCTGCATCCATTTGTTAGTCCAAACATTATTTCTATGCATAGGTATAACATATATTTCATTATTTCTATCAGATCTACTCATATAAAACCTCTTTTCTTCTAGTTGTGTTCTAGTTTTCAGGCTATGAATTTTTTTATCAAACATACCTAGATCCACACTCTTGAAACAAAAATTTCCACTAATCTTACTTTCAGCAGAGCACAGAGATTCCAGATCTAAAACTTTTCACTATTCTTACCTCTATCAGAGAACAAAGAATTCAGATCTTACCTCCTTTCTTTAGATTAGACTTATTTTCTTATCACAGAGCTTCACAGATCGAGTAGAATATTGTACACTAGGGAAACCAATCTACGCATGGAGATTTCACAGTTTCAGGTCTGATCTTTGCACAAATCTCCTTCTTTTCTTAGTTCCCAACAATCACAGTTTTAGGTCTCAACAACGGAACCATTTATTGGCACAGGGGCAGACCCAGGGTTCAACACTACAATAGCGCACGAAAAAACCCCTAACTAGCGGCCCTTTCGGCAACACCTGTGAAGCAGATGAATTCTCACTCGAGGTAGAGGCAGGGGTGGTTGCAGGACTCCAGTGTCTGCAACCTTAGCTGGGACACAGATCTATGACTGTAACACCTTAAAAGAACACTTAGAAATTATATTTCATCAATAACCAGTTTATTATACAACACATTTAAACCCTAATCAACATATCGACGCAGTATTCATCTAGATCCAATAGATATAAGCACTAAGCATATAAATAGAGATTATATCTAGCATTCATTCACATCATTCAACACTAAGCTATCATATCAGATTCATCTATCATCTAACATCGCACTAAGCATTGAATCACATAAACAAAAGAACAATCAAAAGCACAAAGCATTCACAACACAGGATATACGTGGTTCACCCCCACCTTGGGGCTATGTCCACTGACTCTTCATCTTATATATTAGCTTCTTTCAATCCTCTTGCATGCACAGAGCCTCAAGATCAACTTCGCAGAGGACAGGAGATCTATGCACTCTTCCCTAGATCCTCCTTCCCCAAACTAGACTACAACACAAATCCTACATACAGTCTCTTACGATCACTTGCACTTAGCTCTGCAAGTCTCACACAGTATGCACAAAGCCATTACAGTCACCACTTGCACTTAGCCATTAACACTTAGCACTTAGCACACCTGCTTCTTCTTACATTGCCTAGCTAGTTATTTATACTTTACAAAATATGCCTAAACATGGGTAAACCCATGGGACGACATCCCATACCCGTTACATCAGTCCAAAACCCAAAAATCCCTAAAAGAGGGGCTGAGATCCTACGATATCCACTTCATCTTGCGCTCCGCCTTTAACAACCTGTTGATGTCCCAAAACTAGTTCAAACATGACCAATAATCCTCAAAACATGGTCAAGGGCCAACAGATTGTCGAATTCAATTCTTTCCTTGTATGACTGTGTTGGGCAGCTTAAGAATCGATGTATTTTTACTTTATCTTCCTTGATGTATGTTACAAATATTAATAATTCAAGAAATTTATTTTTCAGATTATCCATGGTCATTTGTCTGAGTCTTAGCTCATAAAATTCCTTAGTTTTTCTTTCATAATATCTTTCTGATAAATATTGTTTCTTGAAGTCTGAGCATTCTATCTGTTTCTCTTTTAATCCTTTGGCCTTAGGTCTTTCCACCAGATAGTTGCCTTTCCCTTCAGGTTATAAATGGCCATTCAAACCTTCATGTTACTAGAATAATTATAGATCTAGAAGTATTTATTTATATCCAGTAACCATGCTTCAGCCTCTTCACCCGTCCTAGATTCTCTATCGAAGGTGGATGGTTTAATCTTCTTGAATTCACCTTCCAGGTGATCCACCTATTTTTGTTTCCTTCCTTTGACTGTTTTGTCTCCTACTGTTTGTGTGCCTTAAGAAGAACTATTATCGTTTTCTATTTCAGGACCAAAATTATTAGAGGCTCTTTTGTTGACTTCTTCCTCCTTTTCATTGTATTTTGGGCTCTTTTTTGTTACTATGCTGCACAACAACACTTCATTTATTTTCTTCTGGTCTTTGTGTGCGTTTTTCAGTTTCTCATTATTTTCCTTGAAAGCTTGCAGTTCCACTATAAGGTTCGTCATTGTTTGTAGAACCTGGTTGGATGAAATTTCTTCACTGTTATGTCTAGGTTCATTAGGAGGTCCTTGATTGAAATTCTCTTCAAGTCTGATATCCTCTTCGTTTTCTGTTTCCATTATCACAACAGAACAAATTTTTTTTGTTTGTAACAGTAAGCATTTTTGTTACGTTTTTTTTAACATAAATAAAAATGTACTACACTATATTGGACTTGCCCTGAGGTCCAAGTGTTGTAACCTTCAACTCTGATACCATATGTAATGTACCCCAAATTTACCAAATTAAATTTTTTTTTAAAGGGTGCATTAAAAGCTCCTTGGCTCTTCGCTACTTATTCGCCATAACATTATTATCATTACTTATCAAATATAATGCATGTATTGTTTATTGTTTGCATTTAGAGGCTATGGTATACTTTCCATCACAATGGCACTATTCCTATCATGGTGCATCTGTATAAGTTATTTACCATAGGATTAACTCATATCACAACTCAACATATTCGGTTTATAGTCATTAAGTGAAGAATTCACACTTACTCATATGAAATTCCACATAAGAAAATTCTTAACATACCATTATGCGTATATACATAGTTGGTCAAAAACCTTAATTGTTATATACACCTCCTCTCTCTCTCTCTCTCTCTCTCTCTGTATATATATATATATATATTTATATATATATATATATATATAAGGTAGGCCATATGGGCTATTCCACAACAACATTGTACTTAAAACATCATATTTAAAACATGATCCATCACCACAATGGGGTCCATAACAAATTCCAATAGAAGTGATCATAAGGATTCTATGCATGCCATAAACCCTATCTATGCTATCACACTTATTGTAAACAAATGACATGTAACATAGGTACTCTCATAACCATTCACTATTCCTAGTTGTTTGTATTGATATAACCCGATAAACCACCATAAGAAAAACTTACTAGTGTTAATAAAGGTTATTAAATTCACTAGTGATACATTACCAAGGTAGTTACAAGGTTTTTGATGCAGGAGCATCGCCAACATCAAGTGAGCCAGCCCGGAAACACGGGACAGCTGGACAAGTGCCAGCACAAATTTTGAAAACATCTTGAAGTTGATGCGCAATCTTAAATGAAGTCATTAAGAAGAAGCGCACTTGTATATGTGAACGAACCTTGAGTGGATTTCTCTCGTCCTTAGTAGGTAGAAGGCATTTAAAGTAGTTAATGCAAGTAGATAGAATTTAATTCTAGATTAGACAGTTTTAGAGCGCAAGAGGGAAACAGGATATAGACACCCTCATTGTGTATTGTAACATTATTGAAGAAGTAGAAGAGCATAGAAGAGAAGCAGAGAGCTGTGTAAGAACACCCATGTACTAATATTTGGATTAATAGAAGAGTTGATTCAAATTCATGGTTTTGTGTTTGTTCTCTGTGTATTGTTGTTGAATGATATGCTCATGAATGTTTGCTTCCTGTTATACATTTGCTTTATATGCTGTGTATATGACTTCATGATTGAGTTTGAAGTCTGAGAGGAAGAAGGAATGAGTTTCAATTGTTTCTCTATCTGAGCAAGAGTTCCTGCAAGGAGTGCAGTTGAAGTTTCCGCAAGGAGTGCGTTGACNCCGTGCAAGGAGTGCGCAGGCTGAGTGAAGTCTCAGAGTTATGAACCTGAGTAAAGTGTTGATAGACTGTTGCTACAGGGGTGCACAGAGTCAAAAGACTTCAACACTTAGGAAGTGCTTGAAAGTTTTCCGCAAGGAGTGCATGCAGGGATCTTCTGTAAGCTCAGGAGGTATAGGACCTTCGAGTAATTGTCAAGAGAAGCACAGGGAGCTTATGCCGTGAAGTGTTTAAGCAGGTGTTGCAAGTTTGCATGTAGGCGAACAAGTTTTCACGGAGGAATACTTGGTTCATTTTGCAGAAGTCGCCAAGGAGGAACGGATGGTTGGTATTCTCTGAGGAGAATTCACGACATCCCGTGAGTCGTTAGATCTCACAAAGGAGAAAGGGAGATACAGAGAGTGTTCCAGAAATGTTCCAAGCTCAGGAGGGGCAGGACCATAGATCCAAGTCACAAGGACCATCGTATTTACACGTAAGATTCCATATCGGGGTTTTGTGGGTGGAAGTCTAGTGAAGATTGCAACAGTAGTCGCGAAATCACGATACACGATATCCCGACAGCCAAAAGGAAAGTGTGGGGCCACAGCGGAGTCAACGAGTGGACAGGTGGCACACCATTTCAGGGTTTCATGGAAAGAAGTCCCGAAACATTGGCATCAGGATTCGTGATACCTCAAAATTCGAAGTCCCGACAGAGGTGACGGGGCGTTGAAAATTCAAACTCGCGAGTGCATCGAAGTTTCGGTGAATCAGGATTCGGGAGTCAGTAAAACAAGTTGCTTGATATTGCAAGTGCCGAAATCGCGATAGGGAAAATCCTGATAGGAGAGGGAAAGGTCAGCGTTGACTGTATCGGCATTCGGAGGTTTGAGAGTCCAACGCTCGACCACTGACCTCGCGAAGTCGTGAAGTCCGATCTCCCGAGTATAAAGAGGGGATCCCGTGAAGAGTTGATGCGGGTGCAGATTTCCTGATAGGGAAATAGAAGAGAAGTTTGAGAGTTCTTCGGGCCGCAAGGGAAAGAAGGATCCTGAGCTGACGTAGACCTTTCGACCTGCGGGTTGTGAGGAAGGGCGTTGGCATCATCTGGTATCAGAGCATAGAAAGGTTATTTTCTTTTTGTAGAAGAGAAAGAGAATTCACCATGCTGCCAAGGAGGAATAGACAGTCACCCGATCCACCAGAGGATAGGGAAATTCCACGAAGAAGAGGCAGGCAGATGAAAGATCCAGCTATGGAGAGACAAATGTGTGATCTACGAGCTAGACTCAAAGACATGGAGACAGCGCAAAGACGCATAGTCAGTGCAGGGGATCTTACTGATTCCGAGAGTGAGATTAAGGATGAACATGAAGAAGTTGCAGCTAAAGATGCATCAAACGAACGTTTGATTAGAGCTATTGCAAAGATGGGTGCAAGAGTGCATATGGACATTTCAGTTTATGAGGGAAACTTGGATGCAGAGGAGCTTCTAGACTGGATTAGAGCTCTAGGCACATACTTTGACTATGAAGATGTCGAAGAGGACAAGAAAGTCAAGCATG
>JASDQU010412164.1:0-10442 GCA_032191745.1 Picea mariana | reverse complement strand
TCTAATAAAAGCATTGAAAATTACAAATAACAAAAGGCAGAATGAAAATCATGTGAGCTCACATGAGAAACTAAATTAACAAATCAAAACATGAAGAAATCTAACTCTTTATTCCAAAAGTATCAATCCAATTACAAAATGATGAGATCCAAATATGACTCTCAAAATGACAAACTATTTCATTGTTTCTCTATTTCTAAAGAGAGGCCTCCTCCCAAATGAGGAGAGGACCCTCTTATTTATACATGAATGAAGATAACAAACTCATAATTACAGATCCACTTTTTCCTCCAACTATCCCTTTAAACCATCCACAAATATCTTGGATAAGATATTCTCTCCAAAATATTATCTTTGAATTATCTTTTCAAATCTTTAAAATGTGGAGAACATTTGAGAAGCTTCTTGAATCCTCCTTTGTTTGAAATATTCCTATATCACAAAGCTCACACAAATCTTTAGTATAAATATGAAATATATATATAATTTATGAATTTTAATCAAGAATTCTCTTAGAAATGCTCAAAGATAAATAATTTGGAAAAATAGAATATGAACCCATATGTATATGAAAGTGGTGGAGATTAAGGGTTTTATAAAAGGATATGGTATGAATCATGGTGACAAATAGTATATGAAAATGTGGTATTTATGTGACCCAACAACGGGTACACGCGTTCAGACCTTATATAGGTCGCATGTACCTCTATGGGTCTTGAAAAAAATTATAGTCAAGCAAAGAAACAAAGATAACTGGTATGGAAGACCAGGATCTTTGTTAGCTCAAACTTTTGTAGAAGCTTTAAAAATAGGAAAATGAAACCAGTTCTTAAAAATACCCCAAAGATATCCCCAGGAACCCTAGAGATCTCCCCAGTATGGTTGCCAATTCTGTTGTGAGTGGGAAATCCCTCTACAGACTAGCACATAGGGTTTTATATGCATGCAAAAAAAGACCTAAAGATTCATGCTTTCTACCGTCGTCCCGGACCTAATCCCCATTATTCTTAAGAAAATACATAGTTAAGAAGATCAAGTGAGCATACCTTATTTCGGGCGTTTCATGTCAATCCTTCTTTACGCTTGATCGCTCTTTGACCGCAACTCTCCTCCCAAGGTTGACCTGCATTCACACAAGACAAACAAAGAACTCCACATGCATTTGATATATAGATTAACGGGTTAGATATTCAATCAACATATGTGCAATAAACCATGAAAAGCTCATATGGTGGGATGGGAAATCCCTGTTGAAAACCTACATGTTGATATCTGAACATGTTTCAACCCTAGAAGTATAAGTGAGATATCTAACCCAACAAATGGTTCAGTTGATGACTGGAACTACATAGGATTGAGTGGAAGGGATCCGTAGAAGAATAATGTGGAGAGTGAAGGTATAAAAAGGAATGTTTAGGCCATGGAATCAAATTAAGGAGGATATTTAAATATGGTTGCAAACAAAGGAACTTGAGTTTGCATAGAAGGATAATAAAAAAACTAAGTTAACATCACGCAAATATCTTGACAAATACGTGTTTAGCGACCTGCATGAGGTATTTTTCTGTGATTTCTCGCACTTGTTGCAGGAGTGGCTATTGAGGTTAAAATACAACCACCCTACAAATTGAATAAGACAACTGGAGTGGAATCCTATGGATATCGCACAGTTACAACAATTTAATTACAAATTTACGCACACAATAGATTTCTGGTTAGACAGTATTGTTGCAGAGTTTATCACCAAATTTGTAGTAGATACCATGAAGTATTACGACACAGTAAAGAAGGATTTTCTAAAAGGACCTAGAGGTAGGTATATAAGATCATTGTATACTTCAATCATGATTTTATTGTATAACAACGGTGTGATGACCATGGAATATGACAACTAAACTTCCATGCGTGCATGGGGGAAGGGGGAAATAACTGACAAGAGGTGGAGGAATAGAGGAACATGTGGATAAGGGAAAGAAGAAGGAGGCCATGGACTCAATCATGATGGAAGAAGACCAGATAAATCAGATAATGGAAACAGCTGGAAAGGCGCACAGTGGAGCACCCTACCAATATAAGATGAATAATAAGAAGAGAGCCATAACTGATAGAGAGGGCTTGGAAAACAATGAAGAAGAGGTAGAGGATATCCATGCTATGGAGTAGATTGAGTAAATATTGTGTGCAACATATGAAAGTAAAATAGGAGGTCCAAGGCCAGGAACAGAAGGAAGAACTCCAATTCAGGTCACCATCAATGTGGAACCTACAACCCCATGTGCGACTAACACACCAAAAAGAACACTAGCATTTAGACAACCAATTTTTAGTTGAAGAAATATAGTAGGATACACATCCAAACAAGGATAAATAACTGGAGGATCCATTTCAGGTGGTAACAGTCAGATATCTACACTGCGCGGAGGTAGTAGTTCAAGAAAGTTTAAAATGGAAGGACATGATCCCATGATCAGGTTACCAGAATTTCAGGGAGAGGCATCAGAGGAATTTGAAAATCACTTATTCATATGTGAGAATATCTGGGAAGCAAATAAGATCATAGACGAGGATACAAAAATTGCACAGTTAGCTATCACGCTAAGAGACTGCGCACCAGATTGGTACATGAGCCTATATGTGAACAGTCCACCAGGAGTAACAAGGACTATTGTAGATGTGAAAAAACTATTGATAAATGAATTTCATAAGCCTATCTCATAAGATCAGTACATGAATGAAATGATTCAAATCTGGAAAAAACCAGGTCATTCTATTTGGGAGATTGATCAGAGGTTTAAGAGTCTCAAAGGTAGGTTGAAATATGCCATGACTAACATGAAACATAGGCACTTATTTGTGAACTCATTGTTACCACATTTGAAATACTAATTAAGACAACAGAAGTTCCAAACTTAGGAAGATACTCTATAGGTAGCCTTACAACTAGAAGAGAACCAATATTAGAAGACAGATCCAGCAATAGAGGAGTTGAAGGAGGATATGAAGAATCTAACATTTCAACTTAACGAGAATAAGGGAAAAGAGAAAAGAGAATATGTTTGGTGTACCACATGCAGGACATAAGGACACCACAAGAATGAATGTCCAACTTTCACGCAGTACATGGAAACATGAGTACCAAGCCATTTTCCAGCAGGAGGACCATGGTGAGAGATTTGTTAAAGACATGGGTATGATCCATATCATTGTCCAATGATGCAGAAGTACAAGACAATACCAAAAATTTCATACTGCAATTTTTGCAAGTCAGTGGGTCATGATGATAAATATTGTAGAACAATGGAGATGATGAGAGAAAGAACTTTAGATACTTATAGGGTGCAAGCATAAATGATGACATGACAATTTGCACCTCAGTTCAACTAGGTACCACCACCATATAACAATGCACATCAATAGTATAATAATTCACAACCATAATACAACAATGTGCAACCACAGTATAACCCTGTGCAGTATAATTAGGTACCTCAATACAATGTAGAGTGAGGAGATCGAGGAAGATACAGAGGTGGAGGATGAGGTAGAGGAGGATTTGGATGAGGCAGAGGTCTAGTAGTGTGCCAAAACTTCCAACATACAGGACATTATGCAATGGATTGTCCACCTCCACCAACGACATTCATGTATTGTTGCACAACAAACCATGATACATAAGATTATTTGACACTATTGGGGAAGATACAAGAAAAGAGGAACCAGAAAAAATAGAATGTCCAGTGGATCTCTGCAGAAGCCAAGGATGATGGGAGAAACATCAATATAGTCACTCAAGGAGGAGATAAGATAGGAATCGACACAGTAAGACAAGATCCATAGAAACATCAATGCATGAAGAAGAATATTGAACCACATAAGTAGTTTGATGCATGGAAAGAAAATGAAATATTCAAGGAGTCAAGACAAGATTTTATCAAACAAAATGTTGCGTCTACATAAGCCGTGTAGAAAAATAAGAACTCTCCTATGTATGAGATTCCCTCCTCAATGGACCACACCAATGTTAAGTTATTAAAGGATCCATCATCTGTTAAGATATTAAAAAATATTCTAGAAAGATGTAACACAGAGGTAGAAGGAAAATTAGAATAGAAAACAGTCAATCATCTCCATACAAGCAGAGAATTTCGACTGAATTCCAACATTAGAGATTTGAATATGGGTGATATCATACCAGACTTAGGATCTGAAGTAAATGTATTACCTAAGAATACATGGAAGTGTATGGGAGAACCCACACTAGGCTATTCACCTGTCCATTTGAAATTAGAAAATCAACATAGTGTGGTACCAATTGGAAAACTTAAAGGTGTGATAGTAGATTTGGATGTAGTGTGCACTATGAAATATTTTGAAGTAATAGAAATAATAGATGGTAAAAAACCTTATCCAAAATTTCTTGGATTGGATTGGGCATTTGATAACCAGGCCATAATCAAATTGAACACAATGAAAATGATGTTTGAATCAGGTGAATATGGATTCATTGCACCATTAGATCTGTTAGAAGGAGAAAAGTTTGTCGAAACCACTTTCTTAGATCTGGAGGAAATAAACCATTTGTACAAAATCACCATGCGAGAAGAATATTATGTTAACCCAACTACAAATGGGGTACTCAGCTGGAGAAGAATCAGATCATGTGCTTCTGACTTAGATATAGGTTTGGAGAATTGTAAGTAGAGACTGCATGAAGTTTCTATAAGAAGATGCGCCAGAATAGACTGCGCAATAAGATGGGTTGGTACAGAGATAAAAGAACCTCCCATTTTTCATGGGGTAAATGAACTAGAGAAATTTTTGACAAAATATGAAGAGGAAGTATTAAAACATCATAGGCTCTTAGCCCTAGATATTGCACTCAAGACCACACCTACAACATGGTGGGGTGTGCACAAAGAAACAATTTAGGACTTGTACCAACGTAAATAACTACTGTGCATTAGATTCGACGCAGAATAGGGGAGCAGTAAAATGAAGAAGTACAATGGAAAAGGAAAACCAACAGAACACTTGGAGAAGTGCATAACATGATGGAGAATGACACCACTAGAAGAATGCCATCATCACTTTATCCATACATTGGAAGGAATCCCAGAGAACCGGTATGTAGAACAGGAGATGCGCAGAGGCACTACAGAATAGACAACATTATAGAAGAAATTTTTATTAACCTTCTCATTCGAACATGAGAACCCCAACATGGATTCAATAGTAAAGTTGATATAGTGAATTATATTTATTGATGAACCAGAGGTTCAAATAATGACAGAGTATCAATAACAGAACATACATACATTCAAAGAAATACTTGCATACTATCATGTTGAAGAAGAAGCACTAGATGAGGATGATCCACACAACATTCAGATTACAAAAATTGAAGGAGAAAGAGAGGTGGAAGGTCCATCTCTAGAGTCAGAAGTATTTGCTGCACCAATCAAAGTTAAGAAAGTCAACATTGGGACGAATGAAAATCCTAAATTAGAAAGTATCTGAGACTATTGGGATGAACAAATAGTATAAATAATAACAAAGGTACTACACGAATACAATGACCTATTCCCAATGACCTTTACAGAGATGAAAAGCATAACAAGAGAGGTGATGCAGGAGCATCTCCAAAAAAGCAAGAGTGGAAGACAACTCAACATACTAGCACATATTTTGAAGTGATACTTTTGAATTTAAGAAGTTGTATTACACAAACATATGAAAATATTTTAATTTAAGAACATATTTAATGTTTTAAGAGTTGGAATATTTAGATAGAAGGGAAATGTATTTTGTTTTAATATAGTATCTTGCAGTATAGATTTGATGCATTTTCTCTTATTTGTCTGTCTCAAACATTTATTGTAATAAATACTTAGTAGTTAAATTATTTTATTTCGATATGATAAAACTAAGGTAGCTTGGAGGGAAATCTCTATGAGCTTGTGTTGTATAAATAAATGTATTGTTGCCTAGATGAGGTTGTTGTTGAAGTAGTTGTTGAAGGTTGATAGTTATTGGCATTCTAGTTGTTGATAGTTGTTTCCATTGTATTTGAGAGTTGAGAGTTGTTGAGGAGTATTATATGATCCCATGTATATAACAGTTGAATAAATATAACAGAGGAGTATTGTTCCAAATGTGTAGTTTTGTTGTGTCTATCTGAATGAATGAATGTTAGGATTTCTGTTTATTTGCAATTCTCTATTATTTCCTGTTCTTATGTTATGAATGCAATTACATGGTTGAATGTATGAATATGTGAGACAGTAGATAAGTTTCAATTGTTTCTCTTCCATGAGAAAGTGAAAGTGTGCATAATGTTCACAAGGTGTGCATTGACAGAGTCTGTTTCGAATCAGAAGCTAAGAAGGGATAACATGGAACTTAAGTCTACAAAGAATGCATAAGATTCTTCAAGGTGTGCCCCAACAGAGTCTATTTTGACTTAGAAATTCAAGAGGGTTAGCTTGAAGGTGCACGTATACCGAAACACACCTAGAGTCATATTTTTCAGGAGGAACAATTGAGCATAGAGATACTATTGCAAGGAGTGCACAGTCATCCTTCAAGATTCAAGATGAAGGAAGTCGGTTACAATGCATGTACAGGGTTGATAATTGGTTAATTATCAAGGAATTCATTCTAAGAAGTCCAAAGTGTTGAGGGGGAGAAGTCCAAGAGAGATAAATCAGAGCTTTATATGTAGAGAGTGCATACTTTTCACAAGGAGTGTGTGACAAAGTATCTTGACTCAGAAGCTCAGGAGGAGTGGCATAAGTTTATTTGTAGAATAATGTGAAGAAATGTCCCAGGGTGTGTGCAGTCATTCACAATAAGTTAAGTTGTGGAGGAAAACCCGTTGCAAGGTGTGCTAGGGTCAATTTCAACTACTTGTCGAAGAAAGTGCTCTAATGAGAAAAAGGTTCGAGAAGGAACAAGATCAAGAGGGAGAGAAGGTGAGAAACTTTCAAAAGGGAGGATCCCTTTAAGTTTTCCCAAATCAACGAGAAAGATCCATCCAGGAGGGAGAGGGATCATTCCATACCATTAGATCTAGAAGAGATACAAGGAGGATAGTTGTACAATTATTTCAACACTTCGAGGATCAGAGTTTTGAATATTTGAGGAGTGGGGATCTGTTGGCAGCAAGTATATAATTATCATTTTTACAAAGCTGCCTACAGGGTCTATGAAATTTTACTACTCTTCATAAGAATTTCTCTAAAAAACAGTTGTAAATCATCGCATTTTACCTATCATCTATTCATACATTAGTTTTCATGACTGAAAGCATGAAAACTCGCAACGATCGTTATCTTTATGTTTCAAAAATTTCATTGGAAACATATCGTTTATGACAGAATTGTGATTTCTTGTTGTGGACATGTTGCTCTCATTGTTTATGATCGTTTCAATTCTAAGAATGGCTAAGAATCTTATGGTTGTTTGAATGAAAGAGCCCCATCAATTGGTATTTGATTTTTTGTATTAATTTTGGTTTGATGATTAACCATATTTCTTTCATGGAAACTTTATCTTTTCAATTCTTGTAAATCACCTATCTTTGCAATTAAATTTGGATGTCCGCACAATGTGTTAAAGTACTCTATCCTAGCATGTACCTAATGCCAAGGTGGCATATGTAGTACAAGATACCATCACTCCTGAGTATGGTCTCGGGCTTCATGGTTTTGTCTCGCACACATTGTGATTAACATCTCTACCCACCGTTTAAATTGTCATAGCATTGCTTTGATAAGGCTCGGGGCTATGGCTCTGTGGTCTTTTTCTAAACCCTACCTGTGATTTCTATGTTAATTCCCATCCATTCAGCATGGCTCCAATAGCAAGGGTCGAACCGAATGGCATCCAGACTCTGCTTTCGTATGATAACTCTAGGGAAGACTTGGAAAGGAATGGTTGGTGTTTGTTCATCGAAAAATTTAAGGGCTTTAACCTCCAGGTCGCCCAAGAGTTTTCTTTAACCTTTGATGGTTGTAGGGCAAATATTGGTGATGTGCAGTTAGAAGTGATAGAATAGTTCTTAAGCCAAGCCATGGGATTGCCAGCAGCTGGTCAGAAATGGTTCAAGAATGCGAAAGTGGAGGAGGTCCCTTGGACGTTACTGTTTACCTCACGCAAAATAGCCAGCAATGATTGAGGTATGTCAATTTCATTCTTGAAACCTAGATGGCATGATTTACTTGCTATAGTGAAGCAATTCGTCACTTGTGAGGGTCGATTTGGACTGGTTTTCCTATATCATCTATGCATCCTTATGAGTTTTATTGGATTTCCATTAAATATGCCTTACTACCTACTCAGAAGTCTGTACAAAATGGGTAAATGGTTTAAGAAATAGAGGTCTGATTCGAGTTTATTCCATCATGGTTTAATTAAAATTATCCTCATGCACCAGTTTCAATTACAAAACAATTGTTGGGATGCATTCATTTCACAAAATGGATTTGGCAATAGTGAGTTGGGACAGGTAGATAAACCAGTCATTGTTGAAACCCTTCTGAACCCTACAACCTCTTCTCCACCGCTCCAGGCCTGTGATCTTTCCCCTAGTAATGAACCCTCGACCTACCCTGATGTCACTCAATAGGACAATCAACCGGGTTCACATCCAAAGGATAGCACTAAAAATGTTAAAAAACCTACGGGAAAGAAGCTAAAGGGCAGTGTTGATGCTAATTTCAAGAATAAAAGGGTTGGTCATTTAATTTCTCGATGTGCTCGAAATAAATTGAAACCCCGTGCAGACACAATCAACACGATTGAAGTGAGTAAAGACTCAGATTCAGAAATTGAGAAATTCTTGGCTGAAGAGAGCCCTATCTCATACGGGCTCTATCCTGACCGACCCTATGACTATGTAAACAATCTACCTCCTTGTCTAAGGGATAATACTGAATTTCTTGGCATCCAACTCTGTGATAAGCCTACCATTCACATGGAGTATTCTCTGATCCTTAACGCTGTCAGCGCTAATGCACAGTATTTATAGTCACAGTGTGATGAGTGTCGATCGTGGATCGACATGTACTATACTGATGTTCCATTGCTATAGTCCCGACTCAAGTCTTTAAGAGACCAAGTCGATAGGTTGAAAAATGAAAATAGAAGACTCGAGTCTATTATCCAAGGGAAGGAGAAACGATTAAAAACTACAGGATGTGTCATTTTCAAGAATGTAGAGGCAGCAACAGCTATCGTAAACTCCAAAATTTCTTGATAAGTTTTGATTCCATGATTTGAGGTATGATGTTTTTTAATTTTAGCACGATTTTGTCACTCTTAAGTTAGGATTTGCGATTTGATTGAATAGATTATTTTTCTTATAAAGATTATTTTGTTTTGTTTATTGAATAAAATATGATTGTATTTGCTATTATAACTAGCTACAGAATCGTAAGATTCTGTAGCCAGTTAGAAAAATTCAAATTGTTTGATTTGACTATTGAAAACATATCTGAAACCTTCTCATTTTAATTTGTTTTCAAGATGATTAAGGATCCCATGATTTCCAAGAAGATATGGGGCACTTTTGAAATCTCCCATCCATATCAACTTTGTGTTTTAAGTAAATACATTAGGCTATTGGTAGTTTTTGATATTCAGTAAAATCAGGGTGGTTGCATCCCCCATATTTTTGAAACAAACTTGATATTATCAACAGGAAACAGTTGTGTTTCCTGAAACCTATATAAACCTATTATTTTTTAAACATTGATCATCTCAGCCTGGGGAAAGACTATGGATGTTTCACTACAGACTTGAATGGAATATAATACACATCACAACTTTATCTTTTCTGTATAATGTTTTTATTCAAGTCATGTTTATTTCAATTTGTTAATAGATTATGATTTCTTTTGTCATCGTGGTTTATTATCAGTTGATATGATTAAAGATTATATACTGTCCATATTTTTATGTCCCAGATATAACACATAGTAATCATTCGTTCGATTTGAATTAGCAGATTTATCTCTAATTTCGATCAAACGTTTATATGCAAGTTCTCACAGGAAGAATTATCTTATTGTGGCTGCTTGTAAAATTATAAGATTACTGTGACTACATATATTATGTGTTATGTTATTATGATTCAAACTCCATCATTACTGCTTCACATTTATTAGGAGCAATTTCAAGATCTGTTGCAGGTTTACCTCATCAGATAAGGTAACTGGATGCTACACATTGAGCAGATATTGGATGCGATAACAGGTCAGTCTGTTATTTGATTTCACTAGTATAATAAATATAGAAGTTCTCTATACTTAAAAAACTTTCTACCATATGTTATTTCTTTTGTTTAATTAGATAGTTTGATATCCGATTTCTTAAATATAAACATCTAAGAAAACAAATAAAAAATATTAGATAATAGCTTTACTATTGTTTAAAAAATCAAT
>JASDQU010412163.1:0-10442 GCA_032191745.1 Picea mariana | reverse complement strand
ACTCTGATATTTAAGTGTGTTTAATTGTTTAAATGCATGTGCTTATAATGTCTGTACGAATTATGTAAAAATCCATGTATAGAATGGTAACTGAGAGGTTTGAAAACCTCAGTAGTGAAAAGGGTACACTACAAAAGATGTTGTCAATTATACAACCAAATCCATGGAATTTCAAAAGGTAAAGGTCGAGCACAAACAACGAACAAGATTGCTACAACCATTTCCCATTCTTGAATGGAAATTGGAAGTAGTTACTATATATTCCATCATCAAACTACCCAAAATAATGAGGCAACATGATTCCATCATGGTGTGGTGGACAAGCTTCCAAAGGCTACACTTTTATTCTAGTCAAGATGGTTCATAAGGAAACCAAAATTATAGAGTTTTATATGAAAGAAATTTCCAGGCTACATGGCATGCCTAAGGAAATAGTGTTTTCTAGACATCCCAAGTTCACATCAAATTTTTGGAAAGGGGTATTTAAAGGATTTGGGACAAATCTAAATTTCAACACAAGGTATCATCCAGATTTGAATGGGTAGATAGAGAGGATCAACCGAATAATACAAGATATGTTGAGAATGTATGTAATGGACAAGCCTTCCATGTGGGAAGACTATCTTCATTTGGTTGATTTTGCTTATAACAATGGGTATCATGCATCATTGAAGAGGACCATGTTTGAGTCCTTTTATGGTATAAAATGAAACCCTCCGATGGGCTGGGATAACCCAACATATAGATCTGTTATTGGGCCATAACTACTCAAGGAAATAGAATAGTAGATGGTAAAAATCTAGCGGAATTTAAAGACTACATGGGATAGGTAGAAAATTTATGTAGATAAAGGCAGGGTGTATAGAGAATTCAGAGTGGGAAAGCATGTGTTTCTAAAGTAAAGGACAAAAGGAGCTTACTGAAATTGGGAAGTTGTCCAAAGTTGGCAGCGAAATATTGTGGGCCATTTGAGGTCCTAAAGAGAATCAATCTTGTTGCATACATGCTTTCCCTACATCCATGTGTATTCATAACATATTTCATGTGTCTCTGCTAAAAATGTACGTGCTTGATCCTAACTATTGTAACCCAAAATGTCCCCCTCAAATTTTTTCAAAATTTCTTGAATTCTTTCCAAGTGCTTTTCATTTCGCTCACCTCAAAGAAATCCTCATTTTAAGCAATCCTTTGATATTATCCATCAATCTCTCCATTTCATCACACTTATTCTCATATGGATGCATTCCATTTTTTCTTTGTCATCATCATCATCATAATTATTGTTATTGATGCTATGGTTGATCCAACATCCCATCAAACCATATTCCTCTAATCGATTCTAATTAACAAGTTTCTTTTCTTTAGTGACCCGAAAGGAAATATTCCCCTTTCACTCATATTACCTAGCGAAGCCTCTAAATACTAGTTAATGACCCCCCTAACCTAATAAACCATAAGCACTAGTCTCAAAATACTCCCTAAATTCCATTCTCACCTTCTCCCCTCTAAAAGGAGATTAATAAGTTAATAAGAGGACATCATTGATAGTGTATTTAGATAAATTGAGCTTCCCCTTATGTCCTCTCATTCCGAATATGATTTTTCTCAAAAAAAAGTTCTAATAAAATGTTGATAAATCCATTAATAAGCTGTAATAAAATGTTGATAAATCCATTAACTCTATTTTATATATTAACTAACTATTTAATTATATTAAAGAGAAAGTAAGAATAATGAACATTTTTACCATGTCAATGTAGTGATGTACAACTAATATAAAGATCATGGAGAGAAATTGTGGAGAAGCTAGTCAATTAATTATCTTTACAAAAGAAATAAAAATAATATATACATAATCTATAAAATTGATGATGTCTTAATAATAACAAATAATTAATTGAATGATGAAAATCTTACATAATGAAGAAAATTATGACTTTGTTACTTATGAAGTTATGGAAGGTTTGAGGAATGTTTATGCCATTAGTATGACATGGTTGTAGTGTGACAAATAAAAGTGGCACTAGTCAATATGTTTATTTACCCATTGTACATTGAAAATGATAACTCACCTCGTTGCTTTGCATGTTGACGTATATGTTATGAGGATGTAATGCATAACATGGGCATATGTACTATAAAGAAGAATGGTAAAAATTGTGCCATGTATTCGGTTATACATGTCTTCTGGATGAAAGGAAAACCTAAATCGTGCTTCACTACAAGCCCAAATTTGTTGTCAACTGTTGATGAAGGAAGTTCTTGGCATTGGATTTTTCGGGCGCATATGTCTATATTAAATCTAATGCATTTTACAATCCAAAAAATATATAGCCGTCCAATAGTATGGTGATTTGGAGATGTGGATGACGGATCACAAGAGATTTTAATATGAAATAGCTATAAACTCTATAAACCCTTTGTCTCGAGGGATGTACAGTCTGGTCTTGTGCTCGATAGATGTATAGGAATCTTCCAATGATGTGAATAATGTGAATAGCAACCTATCCTCTAGATATATTTATTCATATTTGTTACATGTTAGATGACTTTCTATCCATTGGATGTAGCTTATGTGATTGGGAGGAATGGTTGTTACCCTCTCCACCCAAGTTTAATTCCTTGTAAGTGACATGTGATGCTCTTAAATGGGTCTATATGGTACTCTTGTTGTTAAGCCCCCAATATTTTGAAAATGCTCGACCTCCCTTATATTGGATATCGTGATTTTCACATGCTTAGGCATAGACCTGTAAGTAGTGGATATCATCGTTTCCTCATATTGTTAGGGATTAAAGAAATTCATCTACATTATGGTTTGAGTTTGGTTAGAAAAAAATGTAGATCATTATTATATTCTGTTAGGGTTTCTTGTGAATTGGATGTTAATCATCACCAAGATCGACAGTGTACTCATATGTGTGATCAATCAATATAACCTTAGATATTGTTTCAGTATGTTTCAGTATGGATCACCCCAGTGTTCCTCAACAAGATCAGCTGGTTATCGATATTTTAGATTAGCATGTTTTTTCAACCTACAAAAAAATTATCAATTTATGGGGTTTACACAGAGACTTTAGATACTAGGATTTATCAGCTGGGTATATGCATGTCATGACATAGAACTTGAAGTGTTGAGCATTTTTGGTCGATCGTGCACAATTGTATAATATTTCCTTTGGTTTCCATGCAAATAATTGCAATAAGAATATTTGGAGTAAATAAACTTCTCTTGGATTCTCGATGGTTAATACCAATGATTGTAATTACTCTTTTACTCAATGATTACTGCAAAAACATTTTTGCCTATATTTGAAACATACCCTACAAATATTTTTTTAAGATACCCTACAAAGATTTTAATAAAAAGGGACAGGGGAGATGAATAAAATCCACAAATGTTGGCAAGCTTTCTGGACAGTATGGTGAATGCATATCATGATCTAGAGTTGCAACCAGTTCAATATTCACTTGATGAGAATGGCAACAAAAAAAGTCTTTTTTTTTTTATAAGTTTGATAACTGGTTTAGTATATACACTTTATTGTTAGTCATCTATAGAATAGCCAATGTATGGCATGATGTGTGGCTGGAGCAAAATAGTGGTCAAAGGATTTTCTCTCCTGAGCTTTTGATTTACATATCAAGTTATTTATATTTGAAGAGATGATAATGACATCTGGTATTTTAAGAATATATAAATGTTGATTTATAAAGATTTGTGGAAAAACAAAGTTTTTTAGATTATTTAGTGGTTATTTTACTCCTATTTCAAAAGTGGTGTTATTGATAGTCCTTTTTTGGGGGGAGGTGGTTAAAATTGTGACTTGTTTGAAATCGCACCCTTAACATTGCAGACAGAACCCTAAAATTGACACTCGAATTGAAAAATGATGGTTCTAGTAGCACCATTTTTGTTGGAGTTAAAACCATGACCTAATTGAAAATGTGGCCTTGACCACTAGCACCACCACAAATAAAACCCTGCAAATTGACTCCTAAATCTAAAAGTGTTATTTTTTTTGTATATGACTAAATTGACAACTAGGTAGGCTCATACTCATGTGACACGAGGTCGATTCCAACCGCTACCACTGTAACCTCCAGACATACCCCTGCCGTCCCACACACAATACACATGGCTTTATAAGGTTTGAACCAATGATGTCACAAAATGTGCCTTAACAGTGCACTCTATTGCAAGTTCCCGAAGGCAAGCGAAGAGGTTACACATTGCTCTTACTCTAGACTCAGACTCTTGCCTCTCATTCCCAATGATCTTAATGAGAGCCTTGAGGCTTTATTTATACTAATTTTACTAGGTTACTGGTGAACCAAGACTAGTGACTGTCAGTCATAAAGTAAGATTCCTTCAAGTGGATGGGGTAGCTGGTGGACTCCAGCTATTATCTCATCCCTTAGAGGCTCAACAATATGGGGACCCAATCGAATTTTACGGAAAGAAGCGACAAGAAAGGAATAAAACACAGTGGAATTCAACTGGAATCCACTGAATAGTTGGGACACCACTGTTAGCCCGATAGACATGAATCTAACTATTACAAATATGTAGGCCCATCATGCTTCCATTCTATTGATGATATTATGCTCACCAACAGATTCGAAAGAATCTCTGTTATCATCACTATCAAAGTTGATTTGACTTGTAGGTGGCGAACCATAGTGATCGGAGAATGATGGGAGGCCATTGAAACATTTGTAGAATGGGGATCCCTGCATAGCTAGGATCAAGTCTTCTTCGGTTACACATACATCTCCATAAAATTTGCTTGAAACTTTGTAAAATTGAGGTGCAGGCGGTTCAGTCTGGGTGTATAACAGGTCATTGCCTTGGAAAGACAGATTGAACACGAACCACGCATTGTAATGTGAAGCTTCTTCAACTTTTGATCATAACCAATGCTTAAAAGCATCTTTACTGCTTTCGAAGAATAAAACATATCTCGGGCAATATTGCTAGAGTAAAACAAAAATCCAACCAGACCACCATATCTGGTTTTGATGAAAAGTATCACAATCAAAAAATATCTAGCATGAATCAATATATTTGGTTTGTTTCATGATGGAACAATAATCAGGATAAGTTAAGCTTGGAATATGTATATGTATATATATATATATACATATCTCTATCCTTGCATAGGACCACCAGTGATTGTTCCTCTGGACATTCTATGGCTTTGAACAAAATAACTATTATTTGGTATACAATGATTATTTACTTGGATCCATTTTTCCAAGATATTTTTACATATGGGACTGGATTTGATACAATGCTCCATACAATCAAAACAATAACAATATCTACAATGGTCATACAATAAGACCCATTTAAATCTTGGAGGAGTAGTAGGAATGAGCTGTGAAGAAGATGCCATCATCTTGATTTCTCAAACTGCCTGTGGGGCTGGAGCTGCTTCTCTCATAAGTAAATCTTCAATATAGTTATCCTTCCCTAGCTTATATTAGATATCAAAATCAAATCCGTCAAGCCATAAACTCCATATTAAAATTTTGTTGTTTCCCTGTTCCAAAAGACGTTGGTTAGACAACATTCCTTTCATGTGTTTCAAATCTGTTCTTACAGTAAAATGAACGGGTTTTAAGAAAAGCTTGAATTTTTTAATTCCATTCTTTATTGCTAAGATTTATTTGTGGGAAGAAGGATATTTTGACTCTATATCTGAGAAACATCCAGAAGCATAAACACAAACTTTTTCCTATCTTGTGCTTCTCTTTTGAAGTAAAACTAATGCCCAAGTTTCATTTGAAGCATCAGTTTCAATAATCAATGGCAAGGTTACATCAGGTAGATGCAGTTTTGGAAGATCTTGAATCTTCTGCTTAATAATCTGAACAACCTTTGTCATATTCTGATTCCAAGGGATCACACCTTTCAATCTTTTTTGGAGGATTCTCACATCCTTTGCTTGGTGATCATAGAACTGTCTAATGTAGTTTAGACTGCCGAGAAATCTCTATAGCTTCTTTATATCCAAGATCTCATTAGGAAATTTTGATAATTTCTTCAAGACATGTTCTTGAAGTTCAACTGCTCCTTGAGAGAGTATCAATCCTAGATACTCGATCTTTGTCTTAGTCCAACATAATTTGGAATTTCTTAGGACTAGACCATGACGAAATAAGTGGTCATAAACCATTTTGAGATGAGCAATATGGGATCTGATATCTAAAGAACAAACCAACAGACCGACAATATATACAATCATAAAAGATAAATGTTTAAAAATATCATCCATCCTCTTTTGGAATTTTGAAGTGGCATTTTCTAAACCAAAAGGCATTACCTTCCATTGGAATTGTCCATGCGGGAAAATGAAGGCAGTTTTATACTTGTCCTTTGGTGTTATGCCAATATGCCAGAATCCACTTTTCAAATCAAATTTGTTGAAAACGTTACATTTTTTATTTTCATAAAAAGAATTTCTTTTGATGGCAGAGGAAATCTGATAGGTAACAAAGCTTCATTGAGAGCTCTGTAATTTATGACCATTCTAGGTTTTCCTCTTTTCTTTTTTCTATTCTTATTGACATAGAATGCAGGACAAGCCCATGGGCTACAACTGGATTCTATCAACTTTCTTTCTAGGAGTTCAACAATTTATTTTTGGCAATATTCTACTTATGTGGGTGACATATGGTTAGCCGAAGCCTTTTTAGGTTTAGCAGAATAATCTTCTTTGTATGGTAGATCTACAAAATATTTTTCTCTGGTCCAGAAGGCATCAGGGTAATCATATGTACAATTTTTCTCAATCTTTTCTTTAATGTCTCTAATTGATTCAAGACCATGCTTATCAACATTGTTAACGATCTTTTGGATCTTGGCTAACTTCTCAGCTAATCTTTCGATTTGAGGTATAGGCTTTGTAGACTTTATTTTGGATTCATATGAGGATTTGTTGGGAATGGAGATAGATTTACCCAAAACTGTAAAGAGTAAAAAACTTTCTCCTACTGTAAATGGAAAACATTTATTTACAAAATCCTGTCCAAGTAGGACATCTGCTCCAGTGTCAAAGCAGTATAGATTCACAGGGACTCTGACACCTTTTAACAGGATTGAAAAGTCTGGGGAAAAAGACTAGATTTTGATTTCAGTCTTATTGACAGCTTTGAATGTTGTGTTGATAGGCTGCCAGAAATAAGAAGGAATTGCACCATACTTGGCACAAGAATTCATAGCACCAGTATCTAACTAAGAATCCAATGTATAAGTTAGATATCCTGATACTTTGATATTGATTTCAGTGACTAATCTATCTTCAAACCCATTCAATTGATTGTGAGTAGTAGGTTCTGAAGATTGATCTTTGGGAATCTGTGGAGTGTAGAATGTGTTTTCTTCTATTTCTCGTTCAAAGAGCTCATATTGCTTTTTCTTTAGAAAATTTAGCTCTTCCTTTTCTATCTTTACAAATTTCCAGATTTATTTGATCATTGATTCTTTTTCTTTTATAGAATCTTCTAATGTGCTAATTGCTTTATCTAATGAACTAACATCCTGCAATTCTTCATCTTCTTCTACATCTTCAAGCACTTTGACTGGATGTTTGTTAGCATAGGATTTGTGCTTATGTAGATTACCTGGCTCAACACCGTGTGAAGAGTATCTTGTTGGTTGAGGGTTATGGGGAATAAAAGCAAAATCAGGAGGTGAGTAATGTTGTACATTCACCATGCTTGGCTACTGATGGATTTTTATTTTGGAATCAAGGCCTTGTATCTGGGCACGTAATCTGTTAGCAATTTGGAATTGCCCTGGGGTTAATTGAGATAACCTTGATTGTAAAGAAGATCTGTGTTGTAGAAGGGCTGGTAGCTCTTCAAATGTGGACATCATTTTCAGATCTAAAATATTCATACATTCTGGTAAATCGTCAAAATGTTTTGAGGAGGAATCTAGGGAACCAGGCTGGGATGGAGTCTCAGGTTCAGACTCAGTGAGATAAAGATATTCACCTTCTGAATGGGTAGAAACTAAGTCCCATGAAGTCTGGAAAGGATTTCCTGTTGCTTCATCTTCAGAAGATCTGGGGCCAGTAGAAGACTGTCCTTCTTCTATACCTTTTATGCTTTTAGGTACAAGGGAAAATCTAGGCAAAGTTTGTTCAAACTGATTTATTTGAGACTTTACTAGGTCTAACTTATCAGATGCTAGTAATGCTACTTCCACTATCCTTTAATTTGGTTTTGAAGGATCCTTGCTCAACTGCTTTAATGTAAGTTGGTTTCGTTTACTAGTTGAGTCTAATAATCTGAAAGAAGTTTGTTCCGCTAATTCAGAATATCATATAGGAGGAGGAGAAATTCTTTCTTTTTCAAGAGATTCTTTTAGATCTTGTATGGTAGATTGGATAATATCCAGTTTTTCTGTGAGTTGCTTGAGTTGCTCAACAAACGATTGTTGATGTTGTTCTATATTTTCCAAATTTGAATGGATACCATTCATATGACTTTTGGTTTGCAAAATGTCTTGTGCAAGGTCATCCAGGTTTTGTGCTAGGCATACAGACTGATAATTAGAATAATTTTGTAATCTAATCAAGTCTGGTGATTTTTCAGCATCAACCTTTCTATACTGAATAAAATCAAGATCTTCTACCAAAGAGTCATTCTTGAACGCAGGAGTAAAATTTCCTGGTCCAAGGTTTCTTTGGGGTAGTGTAGAAGTTTTTTCTTTATCAGCTATAGGTAGAGGGTATTGCATCATGTGGATCTGCCTCACAGCTAAAATCTGCAGGCATTTAGCACAGTTTGAATGTTGTCCAAGATGCTCAACATTAGAAGAGAATGTTTTAAATGAAGGGGAGGATGAAACAACATCTGAAATAGAATGTTTTTCAGGGAGCTGAGTAGGTATGCAAGCTTTACAGACTCTACATTTTAAGGGTCTAGTTTTATGTTTGATCAAATGGTTGTCCAATTCAGATCTACCAGGCACTGGTTTATAGATGGGGTATTGGATTGTAGAACCAGAAGCAGAGGCTTGTGAACCAGATGATTGTATGTCATAGATTCTTGTAGGAATCCTGTCGATTATACTACTGTTAGATCTACCAATCCTTAGTATAGGAGTCCCTTGAGAGTTTGACTCTACTAAAATCTTTCGGGTTTTTGAAGGATAGAATTTGGGTTGGAGAGCTTGATAGTCATCTTTCCATTCATCTGTGATAGTGAGTTGAGAAAAACCCAAAGTAAGAGGAGTAGCATTTCTAGGACCAACCACCACGCTTTCTGAGGTAGAGTGTTTAAGGAGATTAGGATTGAGTGTAGGCATGGTAGTAGACACAAAACATAGACAGGTTGTTGTGTGTAATTGTGCAATATCTGATGGAGGGGCCATATCAAAACCTGAAAATTGGACATAGGCTTGCAAAAGAGAATAGATAAATGGATCGGTAAGAGAAACTTGATACTGGGGAAGTACATAGGACCAAGCAGGGCCATTATAAAGAGGTGCTTGGAAACCACTGATCAAAGCATCATTGAACTGGTTATGTCTAGAATCTAAGACACAACATAATGTTGATGTATTCAAACTAGGGTGAACCAGAGTATTTATGCCAAATTGTAATAAACCAAGATGTACATACTTGTATCCATGCTATAATCCCCAATCTATGTCTTCTTGTTTGATAATAGGGACTTGGTATACATTTTGTCCAAGTGACAGAGGGATATTCACAGAGCAATAACAGATTAAATTAATAACTCTGAACTTAAACATTGGCAAGTCATAGACTTTTGAGGGTTCTATCTCAGGAAGAGACCAATTTACATCTGGTTCATATTCTTGAGCTAATAAACAAGTATTATATAGAGGGTCAGAAGAACTAGAACTCAATAGTCTCTTAAACCATGAGGATTTCTTAAATTTAGCTTCTGAAGAGAGATCATATGAATATTGACTAGTTTTTTTGCGAGAATCCATAATATGCTATTGCAACTTTCGGTGAAATAAATACAAGCAAGTAAATATAGCAGATGGTAAAATCACCACTTACAATGGGAAAAAGACGATACACAACACTTTACGCCTTCTTGGGCTTTCACTGGTTGCTCTTCTGTCTTATAACAACAGTTGGAGACCATTCATAAATGTGTAATCACGTCTTCTGCTATGTAGCATTTACACATCTCGTATTCATAAATTTCCCAAACACATGGCTCACACATATGAATCCACAAAATAATAGTAGTCTAGATAACATAATGATTTTATTTCTTCAGAGGAGATACAGATGCATGACTCTGATACCAATTTTACAGAGTAGGATCATATACAAACTTCTGATAAACTTATGACATGGATCAGGAGATCCACTGAGTAGGATCATATATAGACTTCTGATAAACTTATGACATGGATCAGGAGATCCTTGACTTACAGAGAA
>JASDQU010412162.1:0-10442 GCA_032191745.1 Picea mariana | reverse complement strand
TTCTCCTGGATCCATCTATTTGAGAGAATTTCTTCAAATTCTCCCCATGTGGTGTTTCATATAGTCTTCATCAAGACTTTTCCACCACTTATAGGCTCACCCTGAAAAGTAAAGAAACAAAAATTATTGATTTCATGATTGATTTCATGATTGATTTCATCTTTCTCTTCATCTCCAGTAAATGTAAACATTTCCATTGATTCTGATTTAGGTTCTATGTAGAAACCATTAGATTAAATCTCAAACCTTCAATATCTATCCTAGTTAATTATGATTATTTTTCCAATATATTCTATGGGGTTTTTTTATTTTTAATGGATTTTGAGTCACCTTAATTAGACCTCCCAATCAAAATTTATGTTAATTTTAAAAGTTATCTTGAATTTTAAAAATTCATTTGGATATTGTCTTGTTGGTCGACCTTGCACTTGATGTAACTGTGAAATTTCATCACCTGTCAGACTTAAAATTTGAAATTTATTTTTCTCAAATATCTTCTCTACAATTCCATAAGTTTTACCAAATTTTAACATGCCAAGAGAAAGTTATTGTAATTTCCCCAAACCTTGTTGGTTTTGTCCCTCTCAGGAGAGAGAACTTGTACAACCTTCTATGTGTCCAATTTTAGATATGATTCTAAAATTTTTACCTCAAATAATATGGTCTGTGTTTTTTCCAATGCGACTAGTGGTACTTAATATGGATCTCTCTAGGGTCAACTATCACTATTTTACCAAGAAAACCTATTTGAGACCGGTTTTAGGACTAGTCAAAAACCATAACTTCCATAGCTTGTAACATGAAAATTATAGAGCACCAAAATATGAAAGTTTGACATGGTATACTTCTCTATATCCTCTAAGCACCCTAAAAATTTCACTATCTAAAAATTCCCCAAGAAAAATTTAGATAACAAATAGTAGGATGACTTGTTTTGAAGGAGCCAACCAAGGACCATATGCATTTATACAAAATGTTGTGTACCAAATTATTATGATATCAATTACCCCATTACATATCAATTTAACCTCATATATGTCTCCTTTGGGGTCATATAAATGGTGATTATTCATAGTTGTAGTAGCTCAACAATGTTAGATTATTCATCAATGATGTTAGGCTACTACAACCCTGAATCATCACCATTGTTTGGATTCGACTCAAGACTACTGAAAACATTGCTCTGCATCATTCGTAGTGTTTTCTATAGGGAATAATTCAATACTTGTGGGATGGTATGGGGGTTACATTGAAAAATGTAGTCTCGAATGTCAATATATCGATGTTAAGGATGTCGTTTTGATTTCTCTAGTGTTGATATATTGATGTTAGGGACATTGTTTTGATTTCCCTAACATCAATATACTGATATTTCTTACATTGTTACTATTTCAACAATGTCTAAATCCTATTTCCATTCAATGTGGAGTATGGGGATTTCCCATCTATTTAATTATCCTATATAATGTTAATTTAATGATGTTTCAAGGAAAGACAGTTGGAAAACACATGTTGATAGATTGACTATTATGATCCTTAAACCTTAAACTTAAATAATAAGCAATATATAAAAAAATATCAATATTTAATTCAACATAAAAACCATTAAGGTAGGGAAACACCTTATAATGAATCTTTTATGGAAGGAATCCACTTTTGTTCACTTGTATCTTTGAGAGGGAAACCTCCTAATGAATGAGTGAAGCTCCAACATTATATTCCAATACATACTCCACAAGGAAGAATCCATCCTTTTTTTTTATAGCTATATAGATAACTCTAATCATATCCTGACTACCAAATGGACCTTCTTTAATGAGGCCACATTACATTTATTAAATACTAACTACATTGTGGGAAAGTATTTAATAATAACCAACATAGTGGACCTATTCCACCTTACATTGAATGACCACCATAGATACATTATTATTACTCTAATGTCCCCTTTATTCCCCCATTACACCCTTGGGGGAGATCCCAACACTCCATCCCCCTTTATAAAGCATTGTCCTCAACACTTGTACTAAGGATGTACAATCATAAACTAGGGTCACGTGTATGGTTTTTTATTGCAAGGATAAAGTAGTCCAAGGAACTAGGGTCCCATGTACAAGGGTTGACCACAACATTGAAGTAACTAGGGTCCCATGTGAAATTACTAGCCTAAATGTTGAAGCAATCTAGAAGGATCATTGATAAATCCCAGTCCCATGTCTAGGTGCTCCTATTTATTCCCAATTGATGACAACTAAATTTGGTAAATGGTTGAGCACTATACTCCCAATACCTAGCATGATCATGGGGATCTAAATAAATAGAGCCATACATGTCTAGAAGATCATCCAAATAGCTACAAAAGAACACTACCATTAGAGAATGTGCAAGCTAAAAATTGGGAGGCATAAGTTTCTCTTGAATTCCATTAATGGTGTCCTCTTCATATATTAGAGTACCATCATGAAAAGAATCTAGAAGTATTTCTCTTCCCAAAAATGATATTTGTTCAGATATAGATCAACACAAGCATCCTCTAAATCACTCCAAATATTTATTGCATCAAAATATTCATCGACCCATGATTGTTTCCATTTGAAATAATGTTTTGGAACAAATGGAACAATGCATCCAATTACTTTTCATTGTTGGGATCTGCTAGGATATTGAGGGAGGAAATTTGCAAGGGTTGTAGAACATTGAATGCTAAGTGGAAGTATATTATATAATATACTATATCAAATACACAAAATTTCTTTCTCCAATGGATTTTTTTTGGTGGCAAGGAATATTTTCAAATTATATCTTCTTTACAATTATACTCATGGCCATCACAAAAAAATAATAATAACTAATTTTAAATCAATAATATCTTCACTTCCTAGACTTTGTTTTGATTTTTTTTTTGAAATTGGATGTTTTTTCGAGAGGAAATTAAATTTACAAATGGTTTTTGTAGTTTATGCATAGAAATCTATATGAATGGATTTGTTGGCACAAGGGAAGACCCAGGGTTCAATGCTACAAGAGTGCACCAAAAAAACCCTAACTACGGGCCCTTTCGGCAACACCTGTGAAGCAGATGAAGTCTCACCCGAGGTAGAGGTAGGGGTGGTTGCAGGACTCAAGTGTTTACAACCTAAGTTGGGACACAGATCTATGATTATGTCACTTACAGGGAACTTAGCCTCGATCATTCCTCACTATTCAACCCTTATTGTACTTCGCAAATAGCACATAGCATCGCAGCATTCATTTAGATCTAAAGTATTTCAGCACTTAGCAACAATAAAATAGATCAGATCCAGTAGATCAGCACTAAGCATCTTCATACATGTTAGATCTACATTCACACACATCTAAGAAGAACAAATCATAAGTAGATCTATCTAAATATATCAAATCACTTAGAAAATAATCACATCAATGCATGAAAACAAGGCACCAAGTGAACACCACAGGATTTACGTCGTTCACCCCCACCCTGGGGCTACGTCCACCAACTTTTCTCTTCTATTATCATTGGCCAAGCGGTTACAAGCACAGATCCATCAAACCCTACTACGCACAAAACAAAAGATCTGTGCAACTCGCTAGATCCTTCTACTTTGCGTTATAGCACAAAAGCCTTCTACAACTTCTTACAATAACTTGCACTCAGCTTCTGCAAGTCTCATAAAGTCACTAAGCTCTTACAAACCTTACTTGCACTTAGCATACATCACATAGACATACTATTTGACTCATTTCTTACATTGACTATCCTTATATTTATACATACAAAATGGGCCTAAGCGTGGGTAAACCCATGGACCAACATCCCTTTCCCATTACATATTCCCAAAAACCCAAAATGGGACCCAAAATTGGGTCGATATTCTGCAATCTCCGCTTCGTCTGGCGCTCCATCTTCGACAGGCTATCGAAGTCCCAAAAATGGTCAAATATGACCAAGTGCTCCCAAAACTTGGTCAAGGGCCAACAGGCCCCCAACACTCACCTATGACTCGTCCCGAGTCACTCTAATCTGGGCAATTCTTCCTCGAATGCCTTGAGCTTGGCTCGAGTTGCTTCAACCTGCTGTAATGATATGGCCTCTTGCTCAGTGAACTCCTGAATGAGTGCATCATTGACTGGACCTTCCAGGCGTTGTTCTGCAGTGATGACAACCTGTTCAATCTCTGCTCCTTGGCTTTCAAATTTGGTGAACAGTTGTCATGCCTTCTCTTGCACTGGTTGAAGTCATTGAGAGACTTCCATCACTTTACTTTGGATTGTGTGGATCTATTGTTGGGCGGTGCATTGCTATGGAAACCTCTTCATCCTTTCGACTGGTGACAAGGCCTTCAACTGCGGCTGTAGTGTATCTGTGTGATGCTTTGGTTCTTGGAGCTGCGACTCCAATGCTTGTAAATCTGGATTCTTTGTGAGGTTTTCATAAGTCTAAGTGCTCTTGGAGCTTAGCTGCTTGCATTTCAAGGAAAGAGATTTTATTTTGCCAATTGCATTGCAAGCAGTTGCCTCCCTTAGGTCTCTGATTTCTTGAGGAGTTTTGGGCACGGTTCGAAATTCCAGGTCTGTGATGTGCTACTGAAGCTGTTGGATCACTTCTTCAAGTTGTGACACTTGTTGTGGAACTCGTTCCTCATTTTTCACTTCTATGACGGTCATAGAGAAAAGTGCATTGTGAATCCTTTCCTGTACTTCGAGTTGTTCTGCGAGCAACTTTTCCTTGTTTTTCTGTAGCGCTGCTTTCTCGTCATCCCATTTTGCTTGTAGAGTGAGCTTTTCTTTTCCGGTAGTACTCCTGTGGTCCTCAAAGTCTTTATGTACTTGCACTAAAGCCTGGATGGATTTTATTATCTCTTCTTAAGCTTGTCTAAGGTGAGCTTCTACTGTATCAGCAATCTGATGTAGTTGGGATGGCTCATCACCTAATTTTGGTGTTCCTGATGGTAGGGGTGCAGTGGAAACTGCGTAGATAGACTGTATTTCTTGTTGTACTCCTTGAATATCATCCCTGATGCGACTGAACATTTCCTCCTGCTTGGATTCTTGCTTTTCTACTATCTCTAGCAAAGTATTGTTCAATGCAGTGACTATGAAGTCAAAGTCATCCGGAGTGAGAACAGTCTCAAACTTGGTTCTGGTTTCCTTAGCTTTCTTCCTGGATGAAGGTTTTGGTGGGGTAACCTTCCTTTTCTTTGATGGGTCCTCCTCATTGTTCTGCGGTGTAACCTCACCTTTGTTCTAATCAACTTCTACGCCATTTATCTCTCTTCCATCTCCTCCTTGCTCTGGTGAAATGGGTGCAGTCCTCACAGATGTGTTGTCTATGTTCTGAACTTCTTCAGGTTTCTTCATCTTACTAGGTCTGGGTGTATCCTGCACAGATTCTAAGCTGTCTACATCAGACAACTCTGCATGGTTGGCTGGAATAAGGAGGTTCACCGACCATTCCTTAGTGATTTCCTCTAAGTATTCCTCTATAAGTTTGTAATAGGACTGTAACTGCTACTTTTGGCCATCTGTGTGCGTTGTTATATAAATAAAGTGGCGGTCCTCGATGAACTTCATTAAGGGCTGAAACCTGTGGAGGGTATTCGGGGTCATCTGAGGCTCTGACTGGATGGCTTGTTTCAACTGGTTGTAATAAGTATGGAAGACGACATTGGATTGTCACTGCTTGTTCATATCATTAGAGTACCACAAGGTACTGAACTTCGCGGCCAAAGGTTCGAAGGGCTTGATGTCGGGGAAGGTCGCACCTTCCGGCATTTCCCATGCAGTGAATGTGATTAGTATGAGAAGCCAGCTAAAGTAGAACTCATGCCCTTGGTCTTGTGCTTCCCGACAATCAAGCTGTAGATGGTTTACAAGGTACTACACCCAATTCATCTAAAGTCCTTTTGTGCACTTCTCGGCGAGGTCAACAACGAATCCAGTTACTTGGGTGGGTCAGTTCTTGTGAACTAGTTTGCCTGTGATCAGCTGACATGCGAGGTGCACTGTGTCATTCTGGATAGAGGTTACCTTGTAACCTCGCGTTCCCTTCTCTACATCTCCATACGTCTCTTTAATTCTCTATTCTAATGCTTGGTCTGAGGTCTTTCCAGGGTAAAAATCTTGTGGGTCAGGTCCCTGCATGCTTAGCCCTGTGATCCGATTGATCAAGTTCAAATCAACAGTGATGCGTCGGTTCAACCATAAGTATCCTCTGTGGTAACTCGACAACAACAACATGATGCATGAGTTCACTTCCTGGTGTCTGCCAAAGTGTGGGATCTTCATCACATTGAGCAGTGTGGACTGCGCGAGGTTCTGGGTCCATGGTTGCAAGATAATCTTTGAATTCTTACCTTTGGTCCTGGTCAAGTACTTATGCGGGTCAAGCATGTTGTAAGCTTTCTGGTCTCCAAGGTTGAAGTCACTAAACTTCAAGGCTGCGAGCTTATTTTGGTCAGTGTGAACTGCACATATCCCTTTTGGGAGGTACGTCATAACCAAAGCATAGTCAAAATATTTGGGCACACTATCTCGGTTGATGGCACCGCTTAGAGGGGGTAGGTAGGCAAGTAGAATGCTCAGAATCAGTTTGGCATTCGCGATATCGTCTCTATGCTTCGTTCTCGTCTCTGTCGTGCTTCTCGAAGTTCCTACTCTGCGAGCAGTCAATGGAGAATCTTGGACTCCTCCTGTTGATGATTGATCTGAAAATAGAAGGCTGACTTGTAATGCTATGCAAGCACCCTCTACTTCATTTAAATAAACTTTACAGGACCTTGCTTCATGTGTTAAAATATGCAAGATGATTTATGTGTTAAGTTCATGTTTCTTCTTTTCAATGTTCATCTGTGAGGAAATGTTCTTTTAAAAGGTTAAATATGTGCTTTAATCAGATACATAGCAACATAACTTGCAGCAAATAACCCATCAAACTCACAACAATAACAAGGTGATAAAGGAGTTCACCCCTCTCTAGGCTACATCTCCTTGAGCCTCCTTCAATGGACTAGGCTCTTTGGGATTAGTTTGTCAAATGTTCTTTTACAATCTGTTTCTCAACTCCAATGGATTTACAGACTGTACCATTGGGTTCAGAATACATAAAAACCCCAAAAATGACTAATAAAACTCTGAAAATGGACCATGGCTCACCCGGGCATGACCTCTTCTACATGTGGCCTTAAGCTTCCCTGAGCTTCTCTGTGGAAAAAACACCTGTAAAAGTCCTCCAATGGATCTGAAACCTATCCCAAAATGTTCAGAGCATAATAATTAGCCAAAAATGACTATTCAGTCACAGAAAATAGACTAGGGCTCATCTGAGCATGGCCTCAAACAATGAGGGCTTCAAGCTCCCTGGAGCTTCCTCAAACTTCAATGGTAAAAAAACTGCAAAAGAATTCTTCAAATGGCTGTGAAAATAGTGCCAATGGATTCAAAACATCCAAAAACCCCTAGTTGGGCTTTTTCGGCACCTCATTTGGCCAAAAAATGAAGTTAGGCCTCCTACCATTTTCCTCCTTCAAGCTTGTTGTCTCTGGTTCGCCAAAACGCACATGTGTGTGAGTAACCTGGCTTCTGGGCGTTTCCCGTGCCTAAACCCATCACCCACGTGCATCTCCACAAAATGCATCAAATTGTCAAACCGTTAACGGAATTAGAGCCCCCAAAGTCGGAGGTGTTTCGCGCATGAGGGCCATGTGGCTACGTCCCAAGGCAAAAATAGGCCCCGTGGCCTTTGGACGTTTAAATCTTAGCGCCTAAGGTCACATTGGGTGGTCATATGTTATGGAACCCGAACCCATGGCTTAATCCATTTGGAAATAAAAATCCCGCGGGCGCCATACCACTGAGGGTAGGGTCATATGATAAAGTAATGGAACCGTGGGTTATATAAAACGCACCCATAGTACCGGAGCCATATGACAGGGTCATATGCTATAACGGTTATAACCACGGGCTATATTAAAATGCCCGTGCACTATGTAACAACGGTATGGTCATATGTTAATACAATAGAACCACGGGTCCGGGCTAAGCCCCGGCCTGACCCCTCGCCGTTTAATACAATATTCAACTTTATATATATTAAAACACACATATGAAATAAGAATCAACGCGTGGCATAGTGGTCGGGCGGACTTTGTTAAGGCATAGCCCGTGGGGGAGGTCCGGGGGTTGAACCCCTCGGACTCCAATATACTTTTAATACACAAACCAAAGCCAATAAAGGGGTGCCACGTGGCAGTCCATGACTGGGCCACATGACACCATAACACTTGCCAAGAAATTGCCACGTGTCATCAACTAATTCGACCACAACTGCCAAATAATAAAATGCCATATCAGCATGTATGGTCAAGCCATGTCACCACTTCCATGTCATCGTATGGCCCTGCCACGTCAGCCTATACGGACAGTACAGTTAGCACAATTTTTTTTTTACATGTTTGGTGATTCGAACAGATCGCAATATCTTTCACTCCTGACGTCTGTTTGAGACGAAATGAGTTGCGTTGTGTTCGTGATGATGAGGGCTACGCTCTCGTTCGTTTTGAGGCAATTCCAAGAACGTTTATTTTTGGGCTAAAATTTGACCCCTGGTCCAGATTTTGATCACACCTTCCCACTGAAAGGCTTTTGGACCCACAAAATCTTATGATTATCTATCTGAGCTTCAATACTCTTTTGCTTTCAAGTTCTATCAACTGATTCTACTTGAAAATTCTTTTTGACAATCACCTGGATACCTTGACATGCCTTGCATTGCAACTGACTATGTCCCTCAACCACTGTTCTCTGGCTGCTTCTGACCCACAATTCTCTCTGTGCTTGGAAGATTGCCAACCTTCCCACTGAGAATCAAGTCCCTCTTGTGAACTCTTTGGCGTCAACACAATCCGCTCTCCAATGGCTGCAAAAACTTTCCTGTGACATCTTGTCACAAACCAAGAAAACCATCAATCTTGAAAACAAATTTATACAAGACTGAAAATGATGACAGCAAAGTCTTTTTTCACTTCAAGAAAACTATCGCATCTTGTACTTCATCAAAGCACATGGCGTTTTCCTGCATCTTGGTGTACTCAAAATCAACTTTCAAGCCAACAAACACCATCAACTAAACACAAGTCGAAAAACATGATCGACACAACATATTCATCAAGATAACATCGACACAAGTCGAGACTCATTTGAAACATATCAACCTTCCCAAAATGACAAGTCGACAAACATGATAAAGAATCATGTTACAATCATGAGCCATTCATGTTGAACTATCACCAAGTTCATTGTTTACTCACACACAAAAACATATGCATGTGCATAGATCTTCAACTCTCCTTCCAGTACAAACATAAGTACATAAACCCGAAACATGTGGGTACATAAGAGATTAATATGAAAAATATATATGGCTGAAACAAATGAGCATCATACCCATCTTTAACATCCTCCTGGCGAAGTTGTGCAACAACAAAAATGCCTTCAAAATGAATTGCATTCACATGAAACTTGCATCATACAAGTTGATAAACTGCTGCAACTTGTCAAACTTCAACAAAAATGAATAGATAAGGCTGAAATGTGCATCTAAAACAGAAAAATGCAAGCCTTACTCAAGAAATCTAACCATTTCTTACCAAGCCAACTCAATGGTGAATTTTTCTACTAAAAATCATCTTCTTGTGAATCATCCTGACTCACATCGATGATGGAATCTCCTCTACCAGTTTTTCCAATCTCTTTATCCATTTGCTTCTTGTGCTATGGATGAGTGGTTGGATGCAATGTCCAACATTGGTCAATGAGATGACCCCTCTTCTGGCAATGAGTGCAAATCTTTTGCATTCTCTTTTCAAGTTGCCTTTGCTTGGAAAGTTTTCTGAAAGTGGTCAATCTTTTCCAACATTTTGAAACATGATGGTTATATAAACCACAATATGTACATGGACTTTTTCTTCCATTTTTACATGCAAATTTATCATGCTTAACATAATCAAAAGCAACTGAATGATAAGCAGAATTATACCTTGAACATTCACCTTTATCGCCTCTTTGAGGAGGTGAATTTGAAGAGTTACAAGCTCTCTTTTGAAGACCAACAAATCTGTTCTTGTCCTCAGGGCTGTCACAATTCTTTTGTTTCACACATTTGCATTCATCTTGAACACAAGCCTTGCATGTTGGAGGGATTGAACTTTCAACAAAATTTCTTGAACTTTCACCTTTATAGCCTTCTTGAGGAGGTGAACTTGAAACAAAATTTGTCATTGGAAATTTTTCCCTTGTCTCCTCAACTTTGGGATTTGCTCCATCTCTTTGTTCATATCCAAGACCACAATACTTAGGTCTCTCTTCAACAACAATGGGCTCAACAATGCCTTGTGCATGCTTGCCTAACCCTTTACCTTCATAGCCCATTTTTAACAATAACT
>JASDQU010412159.1:0-10442 GCA_032191745.1 Picea mariana | reverse complement strand
CTCTACCGTTAGATCTGCGACCTTATAATGAATGGACCAGATTTACAATGAAATTACAATATACTTTTATAAGGCAATTTTTGCTTCGGGGGCTTCGCCCCTGAACCCCCGCTGGGGGCCCGCTTGCCCCCAACCGGGGGGATGGACCCCCCGGACCTCGCAGAGGGGGTACCCCCCCTCTGCACTTCCCCGCGTGGAAGAGTGTACATACTTCTGGGGTGTAAACACTTCATGGGGTATAAACACGGCTGAAAGCAAAAGACCTCTAAATCAGGAAGATAATCAGGCTCCACAACCAACACATAGTGCAACATGAATTCACCCCATGCATCCAAGGTTTGCAGGTAGGTATTAATAGCTACAACATGTGCCCAAGATATCCACTCCCTGTGATACATCAATACTTGATCATGTGCACTCTTGTCTCAGTGCCAACCATTTTTCATGCTGGATGAGATCCACCAAACTCAGTTCCAACCCTTTTTCATGTTGGATGAGTTCCACCTGTCACTCCCACTAAAGGGGGACCACACCAAGCTTGTCCCTAAAGTACTCGAACTTCGTCCTTGACAATGACTTAGTGAACACATCCACAACCTGATCCTCAGTGGTCACAAAATGGAGCCTTGTTGCTCCCCTCTATACCATATCCCTGATATAATAATATTTGATCTCAATATGCTTCGACCTATCATGGAATACAAGGTTCTTTGACAATTTCATGCAACTCTAGTTGTCACACCAAATGTAGGTCACCTCCAATCCGAGACCAAATAACCCAGACAACAACTTCCAAAGCCACACTTCTTCTCTACTCGCTGCACATGATGCCACATACTTAGCTTCAGCCGTACTGAGTGCCACACAAGACTTCTTCCTGCTACTCCATGAGACCATATTGGAGCCAAGACTAAAACAATATTTAAAGTGATCTTCCGGTCAAGAATGTTGCTGGCCCAATATGAATCTGAGTATCCATACAATCCAATCTCATGGTCAGATCTATACCAGATACCATGATCTAGAGTAACCTTAAGGTACCTCCACATATGTTTTGTTGTAGCCAAATGAACCTATCTAGGCTGATCCAAATGTTGACTCAAGGTATTCACATCAAAACATATATCTGGTCTTGTGTTCGTCAAATACATCAATGATCCCACTATCTTCCTGTATAAGGTATAATCCACAATCTTTGAAGTTGTATCCTGCAACAAATTTAGATTTGATACCATCGGGGTAGTCATGGCCTTACAGTCCAACATCTCAAACCTCTTCAAGATTTCCACAACATACTTTGCTTGATTTAGGAAAATCCCATATGATCTTTGCCAAAATTCTATTCCCAAGAAGTAGTGCATCATTCCTAAATCTTTCATCTCGAATTCTGCAAGCAATTTTCTCTTACATTAAGTGATGAGTTTGTCCACACCTATTAGAAATAGGTCATCTACATACATCAATAGAATCACCGGTTCACCATCCTCAACCTTAAAGTAAATGTTAGGATCTGCATTTCTCTTGGTAAAACCAAAGCTCATTAGAAATTTGGAAATCCTACCATACTATGCTTTGGGTGCTTGCTTGAATACATATAAAGCCTTCTTTAAACTGCACACATGAGTCTCCCTATCATGTGTCTCAAATCCAAGTGGTTTCTCCACATAAGCTTCCTCTTTTATTTCACCATTCAAGAAGGATGTATTTACATCCACTTGGTGCACCTTCCATTTCATCATAGTAGCCAATGAAAGTATAAGCTTGATCGAGGTATATCTTTCTACAGGAGAAAAAATCTCTTCATAGTCAATCCCTTCCTTTTGAGAGAAACCTCAAGCCACAAATATTGCCTTATATTTTTCAATACTACCATCAGCTGCGTGTTTCATCTTGTAGATCCATTTCGAACTTACCACTGATTTTTCCTTTGGTCTAGGAATCACATCCCAGACATCATTCTGCATAATGGATTGGTATTCGTCTGCCATGGCATATTTTCATACTTTATTTTCTGCAGCCTCTCCATAACTGGAAGGTTCTGCATCCCTTATGTCACACAAGCATGCCACGTAGCTACAATATGACTTCGACTTCTTACTTTCCTTGAAACATTTCTTCAAGGCACCAATTCTTTATGCATCTCTAATAATCTCTTGTTCCCAAGTTGGTTTTCTCTTGCGAGAAGGTATCTAGACTCATTTCTAAGGTTCTACTATGTCATGATCCTCTGGAATGAATTCCTTTGGTTAAACTTTCTCTGGAGCTTTAGGAACTTCATTCTCTTCTTCATGTGCCTCTTTTGCACGGATTTTTTTGGATTTACTGAAAGATGCATTCTCATCGAAGGTTACATCTCAGCTTATCTCCACTTCCTGGTGACCGATAATGTATATCCTGTAAGCCTTCGATGTGTCACTGTAACCAAAAAATATGCCCTTCTTTATGGAGGGGTCCAAATTTGTCCTCTTTTCCTTAGGGATGTGAACAAATACATGGCAACCAAATATTCTGAAACGCTCGACTTCTGGCTTCTCTCCTGCAAATATTTCCTCGGGTGTCTAGTTTTCAAGCACCTTTTGGGGACTTTTATTATGCACGTACAATGTCTTCTTCACTTCTTATGCCCACATATGCATAGGAAGATGTTAATCATGGATTATGGCCTTTACTACTTCCATGATCGTCTGATTCTTCCTTTCATCTATTCCATTTTGTTGAGGGTTATAGGGAGTATAAATATCCCTCTTAATCCCAACTTCCTTGCAATACTTATTGAATTCTTTTGACGTGAATTCACCTCCATTTTCTGAACACAAGGTCTTTATATCCCGCTCTATCAAGTTTTCTACCAAAGACTTGAACTCTTTGAATTTTCCAAAAACTTCATTCTTTTATTTTAACAAATAAATCCAAGTTTTGCGTGAGTAATAATCAATGAAATATAAATAATATACATACCCACTTAGTTAAGCTACCAACATCGGTCCACACACATATGAATGCACGATGTCCAAAACTCCTTTGGATTTGCTATCGCTATTGAAAAATGAGTGCTTCATTTTCTTTCCTTGTGCACATCCTTTGCACACTCCATCTGGTTCTGTTTGGATTTTTGGAATACCTATCACCATTTTACTCACAACCGAAAGAGCTTTGTAGTGTACGTGAGAAAATATACTATTCCATAGTTTAGTGGGATTCATAATATCATGAACCATTGTAGAGTCTAAATGTCCTTTTAATTTGTAGAGACCTCCTTCTTCAACTCCAATCACTACTGAATCATCAAGGGTATTCCCTCTAGAACATAGAGAACTTCCTTCATCTTCATTGACTTGCCTGAGTTTAACTTGTAGGAAGCTTCTCCAACACCTTTGAATGGATATTGATAGTCATCACCCAATTTCACCTTGTGAGGTGAATCTTTATGAATAAGGTTCGATAAGGAGTCTTCATAGTTTGGTATGTGCTTGGAAGCACCATTGTCTATCAACCAAGTGTTGCTTCCATGAGTAACAATACCTGTGAGGAATGAGATAAGAACATAATCCTCATAACTTTATTTATCTTGATTTGTAACCTTCTTGGGAGGTTCATCATCTTCAACTGTGTGAGATTTATATCTCTTACTTTATTTCTTATTCTCAATTTCCATAATGAGGGGGAAATCCATAAAAAAATGTCCCAATTCCTGAAAATGGTAACATCTGATATTTGAGTTTTCTTTTTGACCCAACTTAAACTTCTTAGGTAAGGAATTCTCCTTCTTTTTCTTTCCTCTCCTGGTGTGGGTGGCTAGGGCTTGATCTTCATTTTCCATCTTTTCTTCTCTTACAACTTTCCTAGCTTCTTCCTAGTTATAATATTCCCAAAGCCTACTGAACTTGGGAAGCTTCTTCCTTGAGAAAATTCCTTGAATGAATGCATCCCATGACCTTGGGAGGCAATTCAAGGTATTCATCACCATCTCTTCTCCTTCTACTGTGTCACCGATGGTTTCTATCTATGGTTTCTATCTACTCCTTTATTTGATTCACTCTTGAGAACTAGGAGTGAATGGTTTCTGAGTTCTGCATTATCACAATCTTCAATTGAGATCTCAGAGTCATTCTTTGGTTTATGTTTCTTCCTTCAAATAGATGATTTAATGTGTCCATCATTTTCTTTGGAGAAGATAATGATGATACATTATGGATAAGGTGGTCCTTGATGGAGTCTACGATAATCCTTTTTTCTCTCACCATGTCCTTCTTATATTTTTTCTTAGCTTCATATCCTTGAGGTTCTTGAACTTCTTCTATAATGAACTTATCTAGTTCATGTTCTTCAAGGAGGGTTACTATGTACCTCCAGGCCTTGAAGTTATCAACTCCATCTAGCTTCTCATCTATTTTTGTTCTGGTAGTCATCCTTTCCAGGACCACACAAAAATATGACCAAAATTGAAAGATTAAACTTACCAGTAGGTGCACTTTTCTAAGGTAAGTTGGTTGGTGGTATTGCTTTGTAAAAATTCCCCAAGAAACTAGAAAGAACATCAACCTTAGGGTTTGGGTGAAACCTTAAATGCAACAGCTACAAACTAGAAAACTGATCCACTAGGAAAGTGTGTTAGGCTGGGGAGAACCTCCTAACGGTATTATTTTTTCTAGAAATTGTCTCTAGATTTAAAACAACCGCCTTTTAGGTTACTAGATCTGCAACTTCCTTCTATTCAGGCCTACTCTGATACCATGTTGGAATTATAAATTTTCTAGTTACACAATTACAATTACTTAATCCAATAGCAACTGTAGTAGGATCACTGAAACATAGACAATCACAGATACAATAGAACACAAATATTATCCCGAGAAACCCTCGTGGGGGAGAAAACCCAACAACCAAAATCCTCAATATATATTCCTTCAACCAATACAATGATGTGCTATAGCTCTCCAAGAAATACCAAGACCAAAACAACAAAAGAACCAATCTCCAAGACTTGTGTGCTAGAATTTATTATGCTCTCCAAGATGCACAAGGGAAGTGTGTGAGTGTGTGACCAAATGAGAGGAACCCATCCTCTATTTATACACAGCAATCTCTCTTGAAGAGATATGACTCTTGACCTAACTAACCCATAAAACATGGCTGACTAACCACAATGTAGATTTTTACAATTATAAGTAAAAAACCAATAATATAATAATTTCTATTGACCCGACTTATACAATATAATTATAATAACCTTTTAAATGTTTGGCCAAAACAAATATACAAGAATAGCTTCCGTAGTTACACCAAAAATATTAAAAAAAGAGAAAACAAATTTGGTATGTAGGTTGAAGAAGATCTTGTATGGCTTAAAGCAATCTCGAAGACAATGGTATTTGAAGTTTGACAAGTTTATGACAGAACAAGGTTATATTAGATGTAATTCTAATCATTGTGTTTATTTTAAAAGGCTAGAAAATGGCAGCTATATTATCTTGCTATTGTATGCAGATGACATGCTTGTTGCAGGGTCTAATATGCAAGATATAAATGTGCTCAAGAAGAAATTATCTAATTCATTTGTGATGAAGGATTTGGGTGCTGCAAAGAAAATCCTTGGTATGAGAATAATAAGAGACATGAATAATCACAAATTGACATTGTCTCGGGGTGAGTACATAGAGAAGATGTTGTAGAGGTTTAGAATGCAGAATACAAAACCTGTTAGTACACCTTTGGCCAACCATTTCAAATTAACCAAATAAATGTGTCCCAAGACACATGAGGAGATAAAATACATGTCCAGGGTCCCTTATTCATCAACGGTCGACATATTTATGTATGTGATGGTTTTCACATTACTAGATATTTCACATGCAATGAGAGTTGTGAGTAGGTATATGAATGATCCAGGTAAAGAACATTGGGAGGCAGTAAAGTGGATTCTCAAGTATCTGAAAGGTATTGTTACTCATGCATTATGTTTTGGAGGTCCAGACATTGTTCTATAGGGATATGTTGATTCATATATGGAAGGTGATAAAGATAGAAGAAAGAGCACCACAAGGTATGTTTTTATTGTAGTTGGAACAACAATAAGTTGGATTTCAAAACTGCAAAACGCTGTTTCACTTTCAACAACAGAGACAAAGTATGTTGCTGCTACAGAGACTAGTAAAGAGATGATTTTGTTACATAGGTTTATGGAGGAATTGATAAAGAAGCAAGAGAATAGCAAGTTGTATTGTGACATTGAGAGTACCATTCATATTGAAAATAAATTAACCTTCCATTCAAATACTAATCATATACAACTCATGAACCATTTCATACGATCTGTCTTGGAACATGGACATTTGAATTTGAAAAATATACACACTAGCCAGAATCTTGCATACATGTTAACAAAGGGAGTAACTAGGGAGAAATTGAGTTCTTGCTCAGTTTCACTTGGTCTTCAAGCATGAAGGCGAAGATGAGAAATTTTCCAGGTCTAATGTGGAGTATAGTCCAACATGTACAACAACAATGGAGTTGTTGCGATCAGTCTTCAAGTGGGAGATTGTTGGTTGTGGATCCCAGTTATATCCATATTTCATAGGTCTTTGTTTTCAGCTGTGTTTATACCCCATGAAGAATGTACACCCCTCCACGCGGGGGGAATTTTCTCTCTTCAGGGTCCGGGGGCAAGCGGGGGTATTTGGGCGAAGCCCCCGAAGGAAAAATTGCCTTGTAAATGTATATTATAATTTCATAGTAAATATGGACCATTCATTGTAAGGTCACCAATCTAATGGTAGAATTTATGTTAGGGTTTTTTTCCTTAGAAGGAAACCATATTTTATGAGGGAATTGTATTGTGACTGTGGATCATTGCGAATATTGTATTCTGAGAGAGGAGACTGTGAGACAAAGGAGAGGAAGTTACAACACGTGTGTTGTAGGTTGTATCCCTTCATTTTATGGATAATAATAAAGGAAGGAACTAGCAATTTCTCCGGTGGACGTAGCCCACACTAGGTGAACCACATATATCCGTGTCTCTATTGAATTGTGTATATTCTGTGTTTTATTTCCACATTTGTTTTTATTTTATTTCTCCGCAATCCTATTTTTCTAACAGTAAGAAAAAATTACTTCATAAATATTATTCATCCTTATGGATGTAGAAAACAAGTTGTTACAGTGAAAAAATCAATCACCAAAAATTGCAAGTAATCCACCCAAAAAGTGCGCTAGGATTTGTAGATTGTAGGGGGAAAATATTAGCAACTTATAACAGTTGAATTGTAAGTTATTTAAGAAATTGTTTAGGGTTTTCTGCAGTCCTATTGGCTATAGATTTATTTTTATAACATAATAAAGAAGTTCTTAGAGAAATAAGATACCTTGAAGGATTTAGGAGGCCTCAAGCATCTAGAAAAACTTCCAAGTTAGACAATCTCAAAATCCTGAGTTTTCATGTTAACCAATGCAAGATTTTATTTCTCCAATGAAATTAGATTAGTGCCTTTAGCTATTGGGTTATGGATTCAAATAAATAATTATATAGAAATACTATCTCCTTGGGGGTGTAATTCCTTTTATTCCCCAAGGAAAGTAAGGCTAAATTGGAAATACTAGAAGGGTGTTAACCCTTTTACTTCTCTTAGTAAAACCTTATGAAACAAATTATTACGAGACAAAAATGATGGATATGGTGGGGTTGTATGCCCTTATACTCCCCAATAATTCTATAAAATCACACTTGTAACCAAGCAATGAAGAAACAATAAGATAGATTCCTTACCTAGTCGAAGCGACAACAAGATAAACCTCCTTTTACCAAGATTAATCCAGCAAAAAAGAAATACAATAGATCCAAGAGAGGTAGCACACTACTTATTCCACCAATAGGAAAACTAAAGCATGACAAGAACACAAGAGAGAGATATTTCCCAAAGAGGGTGCAAATTTAAGCTAGGAGTCTTCTGACAATGGGAGAGTTATGATGAAAAATTAAATAGAGATGATCTCTATTTATACAAATCCTCTAAACATAGTTTTTCCACAATACTTAGAGTAAAACAAAATATAAGGGTTCAACATCCCTTATCTTTCTCCTTTACAAAAATAATATTACTTAATTCATACTTTTCACATAAAAGAAACCCTAAAAACATGATGTCACCCCTCTTTTGGGCAACGTTTGGAACTTTTGGTCAAGTTGTTGAGTTGGAGAAGGGAAAGCTAGGCCTCCAAAGGAAAATGGTCTTCAACTGAATCCATGCTTCCATGATCCATGGGCCTCTTTCTTCAAAATGTGTCAAGTTTCCATCATCGCCATAAACCCTAGACCTAGGGTGACGTCAAGCCCTCAAAATGTGACGTTTTTTCCCTTTCAAGCAAGTCGTTTTTCATGTAGGGGTTAGGTAAGATCCTCCAAGGTGTCCTCTAGGCCTCCAAAGTCATGTCATCATCATTCAGAGTGTGGGAACTTGGAATCCAACCTGTGGGATTCAATCCCCAAGGAAGCCCAAGCTAGGCTTGTTCTTCCAAAACTGTCAACCAAGTAGGTCCTACAAACACAAATGGATATGCCCTCCTAGGATCTCAAGTCAAATGAATCATGATGAGTAAATTAAATTAATAAAAGATCCATCTAAGAAAGTACATCCAAACCACCTCATCAAAATAAACAAGTTCTCAAAGACCCTATGCAATTTGCCAAGTGTAGGTATGGGAGGGTTGACAAAATGACCTATTGGGTGAATCGTACTTCAAGTTTAGGGGTGTTTCCCGAGAGGAACTCTTTCCAAGTCATTTGGATGAGGTGTCATGGATGGGGGGAATAATTTTGGACATGGGTTTCATGACATACAAGTGGTTGTAGTGTCTCATTTATGGGTGCCTTTATAGAGGGTGTTAGGGATGATTTTAAGGATGGAAATTTATTTTAAAATGTAGAAACTTTGGCGAATCTTACTAATCCTTCATATGTCAACTATAAATGTTTGGCGATATTTTTGTAAAAATATTCAAATTTCTAATTATTTTATATAGTTTTTATAAAATTTTGGCAATTTTTAAGGTAAAATAATTTTATCCTATAGAATTTGGGTGAATCATTTTTAAAATAGCGAATCTCCTTTTTGGAAAAACCATGGAAAATTAGCCCATGAGCGAAATTTAGCCCCTAAAATCATCCCTGGAGGGTGTATTGCACCTTCGTTTTCAATGCAACATTTTTCCAATCCCATTTATTTTGTTTTATTCTTTTAATATGTTTTCAGGTTGAAGCCAAGGTGGGGATTCTACCTAAACATGAAAAAATGTTCCCACGTTGACTCTACCCTAGTCACATCATGCTTCTCCAAGTTGAAAACATGTGTGGGGATTCTACCTAAGCATTAAAAACAGTTCCCACACATGCTCCACCTTGGTTGGCATTTTGTTATAATTCATTTTTCACGGGTTCCATCAGTTTCTTATGAGAGACATTTCATTATCCTTGGGATCCCTGGGAAAGCATATATAAGCTTAATGATTGGATTTTATCTTTTTCCAGCTACAAGCCTATGGGCCTTCAGCCCCTTCTTCCCATGAAATGAGGGACAACGCCTTCTTGGGTCAGTACACCCGAAAATACAAAAAGGTAAAGAGATGAGGGGATGAAGCATGGAAAGTGACAAGTATGGTGGGGAATGGCATGATGACTCATCAAGAGGACCTCCTGTTGGCGTTCGGAAGTCACTCCTGGATTGCTAGCAGGAGCAGAGCCCGAAGCCCATCAGAATTAATGTCACGGTTTGATTTAAAGGGGGGATCAAACGGAGGGAAACTCAGAACCATATCGTATCAACTCAGAAACCAGACCAGGCATGCATGGACGAGTGAGGTCTTGCGTAAACTCCAAACAATGAGTTGCAATAAAGGGCGAGTAGGTGGAAGAGTCACGCGAGAAGAGCGCTATGATCTATTACAGACATCCGGTATGCAACAGATTGAAGAAGAAATGAGTTCAAACACAAAATACTTTTACATTCAAACACGCAAAAAACCAGAGGGCACGACAACTCCACAACAAATCCTTTGCTGCAACAGTTGCACTACTGTGAATCCTCAAGCAACAGATGAAACAGAGATGGAAAAGAGAGGGAACTGTTTGTTATAAACCAAGAAATCTCAAACACAGAGGCATAACAAGGAACCAGAGAATGGCTGAAAACAATACAGTCGGGAGCTTCTCTCTACCATCGATAGATACAAAAATGGCGAAAACGCCTACATATACTCAAACTAAAAACAACGACGGAACCAAGAAAGTGCATTGAAGGCTTTGCGTCTGCATGGCTTCTGACAACACGGAGCTCTGATCTCTGAATGGTCGTGCAACTTATGACATACGCGATTAGTACCCTGACAGTTTATTCGGCGAAGTCGACGTGCCTTTAATTCGTTACAGGACGTCCCCATTATGGCGGAGA
>JASDQU010412158.1:0-10514 GCA_032191745.1 Picea mariana | reverse complement strand
ATGACTCTTCTCTTGTATGCAGGTTAAAGAAATCATTATATTGGCTCAAACACGCTCCTCGAGCTTGGTATGCAAAAATGGATTCTTTTCTGATTTCTCAGGGATTTCATAGATGTAAATCAGATCTAAATGTTTATATGCTTCACCATGATGACTCCCTTTTTCTTATTTTTCTATACGAAGATGAATTACTGATCATATGAAGTGATTTATTAGAGATTACATGGGTTAAGACTGCTTTGCATGATATATTTTCCATGAATGATATGGGTTTTGTTGCATTATTTTCTTGGTCTTGAGGTATCACAGTCTACTTCAGGAATAAAGATGGCACAAACCAAGTATGCACGAGATCTACTTGATAGGTTTCAGATGAAAAAGTGTAATCCAGTTCGTTCACCTTTTCTTTTCGATGTCAGATTAGAGGATGGAGTGACTACTCTGGTAGAAATTAATCTCTATCGATAGTTGGTAGGGAGCTTATTGTACCTCACACATACCTGTCATGATATCTCTTATGCAGTGGGTGTTGTTTCTAGGTATATGCAGGAGCCCCATGAGCTTCATTGGAAAGCTGATAAGAGAATCCTTCGACATGTAAAAGGAACTCATAGTTTTGGTATTTATTATGCAACTAATTGTCCTCTATCTTTGGTCAGGTACACAAACTCAGATTGGGTCGACGATGGCACAGACCGCAAGTCCACCTCAAGGTATATATTCATCTTTGGTTCTGGTCCACTTTTCTAGTCAATAAAGAAGCAAGAAACTATTGCTTTATCCACAATAGAGGCATAGTACAGGGGGGCAGTGAATGCTTCCACACAATGTATTTGGTTGCAGGGTTTACTTTCTGAGTTTAGGATTCAGTATCAGATATTGACTACCATATTTTGTGACAACCAGGGTACCATTCATATATCCACTGATCAGGTTCAAAGGAAGAGAACCAAGCATATTGAGATACACATGCATTACATCCAGGGGCTGATTCATGATCGAGTGATTTCACTACAGTACTTACCCATTGAGCATCAGGTTGCAGACATCTTCACCAAATCCTTCATTGACAAGAAATTATCTGACTTGCAGGATATTTTGGTTGTGGTAGAGACAGTTGAGTAGACTCTCACAATTTACTTATCATTTTTTTATGTCCTCTTTTTTTTGGGGGGGGTTTCACATGAGGTTTTCCCTCTTTCCTCATTTTATGAGGGGTTCATTATTTTATTGAGTACCTAAAATGGCCTAGTAGTTGAGACTCACATTTTCTTATTATGTCACTACAATTAGGATTAAGGGGGGGTGTTAGAGAATAATCCTAACTTCCCTTGTTGTATTACTTGTCTTAGGAACCTATACCTTGGTTAATGCATCCCAATGAATTTTTCCTCACTTGATTTGACCTTCTAGAGAGGGCAGGGGACACTTTCCTTGTTTTTAAGGAGTTTTCCTTAAATTTAGGGATATGTCCCCTATGACATGGAGTTAATATTGAGTTATTTAATTAGAAATCCACTTAGTGACTCCTTTCCAACCTCCATGCAAAGTTTAAAACCATAAAGGAAGGAGAGCGCACTTCCTCCTTAAATCAAGGAAATTGTCCCTTGATTTTAGGGATTTATCCCTTTTCTTTAGTAAACTTGCTTTATTTAGCTAATCAGTTATGAATAAGTTTTATTTATCTAATCAGTTATGGATAAGAGCACTTTTTATCCCATCATACTCAGTTTAGGTGTGGGTTATCTATTTTAGAGGTTTTGGCATGTGCTTTAGCTATTTTTGCACTGCTTTTGTTATTTTAGTGGTCGTTGCTATTATTAGTGACAAGATCAATTCTTATCTATATATTGAATTGATCTCATTGTAATTTTCAATATATTGTGAATACATTAATTCTTGTGGAGTAAATTCTTCTCTATCTCTCTCTTCTTTGTTTACTTGCAAATTCATTGGATTAGTATTATTTTTCTCATCAAATTCTAGATCTCTCAGGTCTCAGAATTTTACATATATCTATGAAACAATGGGAGTGGAAGAGAGATATCCTTTGGTACAAGGGAATAATATTTTTATTCCCTCAATCAATTATGAAACAAAAAATATTAAGGGAGTCTCATAACTCTTTGATGGAGGGACATTAAGGGTTCCTTAAAACATATCAAAGGATTAAAAAAGATTTTTTGGGGAAGGAATGAAGAAACATATTCAAAAATTTGTAAGAGAATGTAAGGTGTGCTAAAGAAATACAGGAGATATAGTCAAGGCTCAAGGGTTAATTCAACCCTTACACATACCAAATCAAATATGAGAAGAGATATAAATGTACTTCATTACAGGTTTACCAAAATCAAAAGGTAAGGATGTCATTTTTGTGGTCATGGATAAACTCGCAAAATATGCACATTTTTATTGAATTCGATATAAATATACTACAAGCAAAGTGGTGGAATTGTTCATGAAGGAAATTCATAGGCTCCATGGATTTCCTGAAGTAATAGTTAGTGTCAGAGATCCACAATTCACATGAAAATTTTAAAAAGAGTTATGAAAGATAAGGGGAACAACACTAGCTATGAGTTCAACATATCATCCCCAAACAAATGGTCAAATAGAAATAGTTAACAAATGTTTAGAGGGTCATATTTGTTGCTATTCTTCAGATAATAATTCTCAATGGGTCAAGTGGCTCACAGTTGCAGAATGGTGGCATAATACCACCTATCACATATCTACTGAGATGTTTCTATTTGAATATCTTTATGTATATCCAAATCCTAGTATCACATCCTTTTTGTAGGACCATTCCTAAGTACAAGTAGTAGACTCAAATAAAGAAAACACTAAAGAAAATTTGCAAGTTCTAAAGAAAACCTTAAAATGGCTTAGAACAAGATGAAGCAACAAGAATATAGACATCAAAGTGAAAGACAAATTGAGGAGGGCGATTCATATTTTTCAGATTACAACCTTATAATAAATCTACTCTCAAATAAAAGAAGAATTAGAAACTAGCTCCAAATTATTTTGGACCTTACAAGATTCTTCGCAAGATTGGAGAAGTAGCTTATGTGTTAGATTTTCCTCCTTCTCACATTCATAAATTTTTTCATGTAGCTTGCCTAAAAAATGTTCAGGGACAAATTCTGCTAGTGTAGATGAAATTTCCAGAATTAGATGAAGAAGAGAAGTTAATTCTTTGACCAAAAAAAGTTATAGATTGATGCTCTCTTTCTTTTCAGAATAGAACCATTATGGGGTACCTAATCAAGTGGAATAATATGCCTCCAGAAGTCTAATCTACATGGGAAACTGAGCAATTCATGAAGAAACATATTCAATTACAAGCTTCAATGGATTTTGTTTTTTTTAAATAGGGGGGTTATGTTATGGTCCTAACCCTCATTCATTATTAGTATATTAGTTATGGTTAGATAAACTTAGTTGTAGGTTACATCATGCTCACTTTATCTCATATTTATAATAAAGGAGATTCATTTGTATAGGCACCTCATCATGTGCATTTGTTATATTGTCAAAGGAAGTTTCCCCCTCGAAGAGGATTGTCATTCATTATTTTCTTTCACTCTCAAGGCATGGAGTTACTTCTCTTTCTATTCTTATTATATTTGGGAGTTTTGTGGATAACATAACTAGAGGAAGGGTCAATTAACCCTTCCCCATGATTTTCCTCAATGAAAAACCTAGAGCTTAAAGAAGATTCTATCAGCCCTTTTTAGAGTCCCTCTCAACAATAATACTATTCCTGAATAAGGGTCAATAAACCCTTCTTCAAGGCCCCCCTTAACAAGAATACTAATATAGATGAAGGTTCGGTTGACCATTCTTTAAGCTCCCACTCAATGAGAATATTAATCTAGAGTAAAGGTCAACTAACACTTCTCTAGAATCACCCTCAATGATGGTAATAATCTAGAGGAAGGGCCGACTAACCCTTCCCCTATTTAATATAGATTAGGAATATTAATTCTATATTGATGGAAAAATATAGAAATTCCAAAAGACTAAAAATTCTTTTATTTTATAAAACAATTAAAAAATGAGAACATCATATTCTAATTATTGAAAACATTTAGAATAATTTCATCTTATTTATTTATTTTTATAGTACAACCTGAGTGGGCCTAATGGTTAAGAACATGTGTTTCCTCCTAAGAGGTCACAAGTTCAAATCCAGAGGGGGGTAGGGTATGTATACCTCCGTAGACTTTAGCAGTCAAATAGTTGGGCGGAGGGGGTCCCTTGTCCCACAAACAAGGGGGTCTCATACGCCAATTTGGTGTGGCTTAGTTATGACCTTAAAAATAGATTATTAATATTATTATAATAAATGAAATCCTATTTTAATTATTAAAAAAATTTATAATAATTACATCTTTTTTATTCCAAAATTCTATTATATATATATATATATATATATATATATATAATAATGTTGAAAAATAATTTTTTTTATTAATAAAATTGATAGATGTTTTATGACATCTCGTAAGTATTTGAAATTTTATATTTTGAATTCCAACCCATTGAAATTTGAAGTTTAGAATATCTCCATAGGTCTATTAGTAGTCTATATAAATCCTCATTTAGTTTTCTTTAGGTGTCTCTAAAATAATCTAGTGTCTAGCTATTAATTAGAAAGAAAAGAATTGGTTGAAATGAAGTGATAGAGGCCAACATGATTTTAGAGGACCAAAGATTGGGATAAAACATTTACCTGATTCTAAATCATTTTCACATTCAAAGGACATCCTTTGCAATACTACATGTACCTATAAATCTTGCAAATATTTTTTTCAATCAAATTTAAGCAACATGATTATTGTTTTTTTTTTTTTTAATAGAAAAAGCACTATGATTATTATGATTATTGTTTTTTTTTTTACTGTATATCAATGATAGGAAAAGAGATGCAATGTCATACCATTTAATTTTGACGCAGTAATTGTAAAAACTGTAGAACCCTAAAATCTAAAATCTCTATTTAGTCTCTTAGGGTTCTACCMTAACCCCATTACTTAGATACTTTATTAATGTATGAGGCCATCTTCTTTGAATAAGACCCATTAAATAGTTAGTTAATAGTCACTCTTTGTAAAAATGCTTATCTTTATTAATGAGTCCCACATTAGTTAGTCGRCGCTCATTATAAGTGGGTCTATAGATAATTAAGATTCTCTATGTATAGTTTTAAATGTGTTGAACCTGCAAAGAATAGATCTAGATAAACAATAATACACACATTTGTAGAGAGAATTGGAGAAAGAAGAAGAAGGAGAGAAAGAATGATATAATTCTCATTAACCGTTATGAATAATGAATAATTTACACTCGATATACTTTGTATAACTCAATGAGTGCACAATGGAGGAGAACCAATGCGCCATAGTGGTTGTATAGAGTGATCTGGACACACACCAGTAGTTGCRGGAGTGAACTGCCACCTAGTCTAGTCTCTCAGGCAGTTACAGGAGTGAACTGCCACCTAGTTGAGTTTAACTAGTCAACTAGTCTTCAGTTAACTAACTGAACATAGAGTAGTGAGGAGTTAGCTCAAGGAATCAAGGGTAATGATCCAGTATAGTGATGATCCCAAGGAAAGTGTGCATTAGCTGGTGATGATCCCAATGTTGCATGGTGACAAAACCAATGCAACATCTAAACTCAACTCAACTAGTCAAACTGAAGTGCCAACTGAAAGAGAATATTCTCCAGGGGGAATATTCTCCCCTAAAATATAGGAGACTAGATAATGACTAATTAACAAGGAAAAACCTTAGTAAAAATAAATCCTAGGTGTGTGTGCAATAACTCCAACACCCCCCCTGAACATCACTATGGTGAAAATAAAGAATGGGTCCCAGCAACGAGGCCATGTTAGGTACCCAAATACAAAAGATACACTGAAATAAATTGAGGAAAGAGGGAAAACCTCATGGGAAACCCCCCCCTCAAGGTACAATGTATGTAAAAATAAGAACTGCAATTGCTAGGCAACCATGTTCTTCACTCTAAGACGAATTCATAGAGAATGGAACTTCTGCTCAGTGAAGGTCTTGGTGAAGATGTCGGTCGTCTATTTTGTTGAAGGAAAAATTTGTAGGTCGATGATCCCCTTGTGTAATAAGTCCCGGATGTAGTACATTTGGATATCGATGTGCTTCATTCGCTGCCTATGAAGTGGATCTCTGCAAAACTTAAGAGTGCTTTGGTTGTCACACCAAATGACAATCAGCCGATGAAACTGAATTCCCAAATCGATGAGAAAATGTTGTAGCCACATAGCTTGAATGGTTATGTTAACTACCCCTCTGTACTCTTCCTTGGCTGAAGATAGAGAAATGGCAGCTTGCTTCTTGCTCAACTAATAGATAGGCCTAGAACCAAGAATGAGTGAGTAACCAGATGTGGACTTGCGATCAGTGCTATCGCTGGCCTATTTAGAATCAGTAAACCCAATGAGATCTAATGTAGATTTTGATGCATAATGAATCCTAAAGGTGATGGTTCCTTGTACGTATCAAAGGATACACTTTGCAACTTTCCAATGTATCTCATGTGGCTCCTGCATGAACCTGAAAACTATGCCAACTGCATATGAGAGGTATGTTCTGAAGTGTGTGAGACACAACAAGCTCCCCACTAGCTGTCTGTATAATGTGCTATAAACTAGTGGAGTCTCCCCACAATCCTCAATTTTGACTCCTGATAAGAAAGGAGTCGGAGCAAACTTGCAGTCGGTCATGTGAAATCCTCAAGGAGATCTCATGCATACTTGGCCTGAGACAGTTTGATGCCTGATGCATCTTGACTAATCTCGAGTTCAAGGAAAAAGTGTAGCGGACCCATGTACGTCATCAAAAACCTTTCATGTAGAATCCTCTTGACTGCAACAATTGTTGAAGTTGAGCAATCGATTATCAAAAAATCATCAACGTACAAAACTAAGAGTAGGAGTGAATCATCCGTCTTGAGCATGTAGACATTCGGGTCTGATTTACAACGTACAAAGTTATGTGACAATAGTAGGAGTCCATCTTGGCATGCCATGCCCTCGGAGCCTACTTGAGGCCATAAAGGGACTTATCCAGTCGATAGAACAAAGATGAGTCATGCATAAATACCTGGGGCTTCTCCATGTAGATCTCCTCATAGAGATCACCATGAAGAAATGCATCCTTCACGTCCATTTGATGTACTTCCCATCCCTTGGCTGCCGCAATGGAAAGTGCCAATCGCATGGAATCCATATTCTCTACTGGAGTGAAGGTCTCATCATAGTCAATGACATGAACCTGTTGAAATCCTTTGGCGACAATCCTGGCTTTGTATATGTTGATCTGTCCATCTGATGCGCTCTTGGTTCTGTAGACCCATCTGCATATGACAAGTTTCCTCCCAGAAGGAAGGGGAACCAGATCCCAAGTTTGGTTCTCGAGGAGAGAGTTGTACTCCTCCTGCATGGTGGATTCCCAAAAAGGATTTCCAACAGCCTCACCATAATACTGTGGATCTGAAGACTAAACCAAGAAAAGATGCCTGGAGGGAACTAGTTCAGTGGCAGTGAGTGCAATAGGAGGATCCTCAAAATCATATTGAGTCCTCCTAATATCGACTGGATCACCAACAAGATCCCCTGCATCCTGAAGAGTAGTCTGTGCCCACTTGGGCCTCTGCTTTGGCTCTACAAATGCATATGGATGCTCTGAATATACATCTTACTGTACAGACTTTGAATCTGAATCATCTGAGTCCTCCGAATAAAAAATCTTGTATGAAGAAGAGTCATCATCTGCATGCTCATCATCTGGGATAGGTAGAAGAATGGAGGTGTCTGCATGCGGCTACTAAGGTGCATGCGAGACACTTTCCTCGAATTGGACACTTCGCTCACTGATGAGTCGGTCTAAGGATAGGTCAATAAGTCTATATCCCTTCACACTACCGGGGTAGCCAAAAAAAATTCAATCAGTTCTCTATGGATCAAGTGTCTTTATCTTTTTCGAGGGAATCTGAGCCCATGCACGTGAACCAAAAATGTGAAATTGGGTCACTTCCGGTTTGAGGCCACTCCAAGCCTCGTAGGGGGTATTGTCCTTGACAGATCTATGGGGAGATCGATTTTGGATGTATGTTGCACAATTAAGTGCTTCGGTCCATAGTCTCTTTCCCTTCACAATTAAGTGCTTCGGTCCATAGTCTAAGGATAGGTCAATAAGTCTATATCCCTTCACACTATCAGGGTAGCCAAAAAAAATTCAATCAGTTCTCTATGGATCAAGTGCCTTTATCTTTTTTGAGGGAATCCGAGCCCATGCACGTGAACCAAAAATGTGAAATTGGGTCACTTCCAGTTTGAGGCCACTCCAAGCCTCGTAGGGGGTATTGTCCTTGACAGATCTATGGGGAGATTGGTTTTGGATGTATGTTGCACAATTAAGTGCTTCGGTCCATAGTCTCTGTGGTAGTGACTTTTCATGCAGCATGCAAGATGCCATCTCCTTTGGAGATCTGTTTTTCCGCTCAACAACTCCGTTTTGCTGCAGAGTATAGGGAATTGCATGCTGCAACTGAATCCCTGCCTCATGGAAAAGATTATGGATCTTATGAGTTACATAATCTCCCCCATTATCATTTCGGAGGACTTTTATCTTCTTTCTGGACTGTGTCTCAACCAAGGATTTGAAATCTTTGAGGTGTTGAAAGACCTCAGATTTTTTCCTGAGAAAGTAGATCCATGTAAAACTTGAGAAATCATCAACAAAAATGAGAACAGACCTCACTTTGTTGATGGATGGATGTGGAAAAGGACCCATAAGGTCACTGTGGATCAGATCTAAAGGTGTGAAAGCTCCCTAAAACTTTCCTTTTTCAAATTTCTCTTGAGGGTGTTTTTCGAGAACACATCCCTCACATACTCCCTTGGAGAAATGGATGTATGGTAGAACATCAACCAATATTTTCTTGCTAAATTGTTGCATGATCTGAAATTCAAATGTGCTAACCTTTCATGCCATATCCTACTACTTTCATCAACATGAGTAAGCAGTAAAGCAGAATCAGGAACAATGAATTCAAAAAATGTATACAATCTAGACTGATGATTTACCTCACCAATAGAAACCCTGTAATTGGTTTTCATGTCGTAGATGTACATGGAATTTGGTGTGAATATGAATTTCTTTCCGGTGCTGAAATTCATCATCTGATACATGGAGAGAAGGTTGACAAAAAGTTTAGGAACGTGCAACACATTCTTGAAGCTTCTGTTGGTGAGTTCAATCCTTCCTTTTTCGGTGACTTCGACAAAAGAGTTGTCCCCCATCAGAATAGGAGGACCTTTGCATGCATCCAAAGAAGAATATACTAATTTTGAGGCATACATGTGATGTGATGCTCTTGAATCTATGATCCAAGCATCGAGAGAGGAGTTGATGGAAATCAAGGCATGGATAGAATTGCCTTTCTTGGAATTCAGATCTTCTGGCTTCTTCTTCTTGGCACCCTCGGGGATGCGATATCCAAAGTTTTTTTGCTGGAGTATTTGAGACATCAGATCTATTTTATTTTTCATGCATGCATATTTTGGATGGAATCCTTTTTGACAGTACGAGCATTTCTCCCCTTTTCTTCCCTTTTCCCCTTTGGATCGAGAGGCATCGGTGAAGGGTTTTGTGTACCCTTCCTTCTTCGGATGTGCATGAGCTTTTCTTTTTTATTTTTATTTATCTTTATATTTCTGATATTTTTGTCTTCCATCATGCACAGTGAGTGCATGTTTCCTTGGGCCTTTGATTGTGCCCATGTTGATGCACTTGGTTTTCTCTTGTGTCAAGGATTCAATAAATTCCTCAAGAGAAAGAATATTCTAGGTGGCTCTGGAGGCGAATCCGATAGAATGGAATGTGGATACGAATACAAAGAATTTAGGACCAATGTTGGAGAAAATGGTGAGAACCATTTGTTTCTCCTCCTTCGATTTATCAACCCTGCAAGATTTGAGTTGCGACAATAAATCCTTGAATTTTGTAAAGAAATCTTGGATATTGTCGAAGCTTTTTGGATCCAATGTGAGCAGCTCCACCTCCAACATGTGTCCCCTCATCTCATATTTTTTGAAAAATATCCCTTACAAGGTGGTCCAGACTTCATTGGGAGTCTTACAGGAAGATATGTGAAAAAGGAGATCGAGAGAAATAAGACTGTAAATTGTTCCGAGTGCCTCATCCATGCTATTTAAGTACTTGGATTTTTCTATGGTTGATGTCGGTTCTGTATATGTATTCAAGGTTAACCTGTACAAACCTTTGGTTTGGATATGTATGGCTATTTTCTCCTTCCATGCAAAATAGTTGTAAGGTGTAAGAATGAATTCTTTTCAGAAATCCATCTTTTCGCTGTCTTCAATCTTTTGTACTTGCAAAATTTTTTGGTGTATCTTTTTCTTAGCATTCCATAGGATATGATACCATGTAAATGTGTTGAAACTACAC
>JASDQU010412157.1:5932-16374 GCA_032191745.1 Picea mariana | reverse complement strand
ATCTTCTTTTGTAAATCATTTATGTCCCTACGCATTTCTTCACCTTCATCAAGAGTCCAATTAGAATTTTCTAGAGGCTTATTTGGTGTAGGAGGTCCCTTTTTGGGTGGCATGTTGTCCAAATATCACTTTTGAGTCTTGATTTTGAGGTGGTTCTGCTAGACAATATTTATTTCTGTTATATTTCCCAAGTTTCGGCCTTTCTAGGTATGAAACTTTCCTTTAGGTAGTTCTATGATATTTATTCTCTTCAATGCCACAGGTCTGATCAAAATTGGATGTGCCAAGTGGAATTTATGGTAACTTCCTCACAACTTGCTGATTTTTGGCCTTTCCAGGAGATCGCACTTGTATAGAATGCCCCGCACAAAATGATTGATATCAAATTCTGAAACTCGCACCCAAACTACTACAGACTGTCCACGATCCAATTCAACCAGTCCCACTCAATTTGGATTCTCTGGGAAGAAGTTATGATTGTTTTACTTGGAACACCTTCTTGAGACTAGCCAATAGGACTAGTCAGATACCCTATCTTACACAAGGTGTATCTATAAATTTATGATGACTCCGAATCTGAAATTTTTATCACAGATAGAAAACTAATTTATGTAAGTGTCACCCAGAGTTCAGGGTCTGAAACGTTACAGAAATTGTTTTATAGCGAAAATGCCTCAATGACTCATTTCAGGATGATTCCATAACCCTATATTTTACAGGCTGTATCTCCGAAATTATAAGGCCTCAAGAGATGAATTTTGAGCCCAACGTACCTTGATCCGTCTAATAAAAACCCTTTAAGCCGTTCCTTCTGAAACGTTGTAGAAAAAAATTTATAGCGAAAATGCCACGGTGTCTCAGATGTAGCAGCGAAACCCCAAGACCTTGAGCTCTGATACCATATGTTAAGAACCAAACATCAATATAGCATAGAAAAACCTCAAGAAAAGTACTCAATGTCTTGAAAAAGAGATAATATCAGATAATAAGCCTCTTCGAGGGGGAAACCTTCTTTTACCCCACTTAAATGTTCAAGTACCAGATGATTCAAAATGAAAATGTCTCCTTGGTATATATAGGAGACTAGGAGGTTTTAATGGCCTAAAGCCGACATAAATAAAATAACATTACTAATCTAAATCACAACTAATGGCCTAAAGCCGGCATAAATAAAATAACATTACTAATCTAATATGCCCCAATTAAGTGGTAATGAGCCAATATTAGGGCTTAACAAAACTGATAATAGATCAAATCGAATTGTTGGGCTCTAAAAATGGCCTTTTCCTCGTCGAAGACCCCAGAAGTAGCAACATCCTTTGAAATAGGAGCATGCAAAGAATTTAAAAACCATTCTAAAAGAAAGGTTGGGGGTATGGGAATCTTAACTAACCATCTTCGCCTATTCCATTCCTAGATATGGTCCGAAATATGAGTGTCGGTACCCTGGCATAAAGTTGACAAAATTTCAAGGCCAACATCGTAACGAACAGGTAGTTGAAAATGGTTAAGAAAGGATAGCACTAACTGTTGAAAAGACCCATATGTCCCCCTAGGTAGCTCAATATACCATTGTGATGCAATCTCGATAAGAGTGCGCTGAAACAATTGTAATCTAATAGAATCGTGATTCAAAGAATTCGATGAGCACCAGAGGTGAAAAGTAGTGACGTGATCACCAGGGTCCTTGCCATTCTTACCCTCAAACTTTGGAATGTATGACAGAAGCTTGGTGGGGACAGGGGGCCATGTGGGATCATGACTCGCTAGTTTGTTCATTAGTTTAGAAAAATCTTGCAAATTAAGCATGGCCAGAAAGGGAATACGGGGTTGCGACACCTGACCCCATCCTCTCGCAAAAGACTGAGTATTAGGAGTTGCGTTCCATCCAGGATTCTGGTAAGGACTAGAACCTTGTCCGAAATTAAAATAACCTCCTCCAGGAAGATTCATGAAAGATGGATTAGGCATCATTCCAGTAGGAATGTTCTAATAAGGGTTATGAAAATTTCCCCCAGTTGGATTAGCTCCAAACTGAGGGTTGTTAAAACTGCCCCCAACTAGATTAGATCTGGGTTGGGGCATGCCCAAGACATAAGAATGACCTCCTCTGGGTGGGAATCCATAGGATTGAAGTGGATTTGTTATGCCAAAATTATTAGTTGAATTCGGCACCGAGGGGATAGGGATATAGGGTGGAACTTGTTCGCCAGCTTGGTTGTTCCATCCAGTCGTAGAAGGATTAGAATTGAGGTTAAGGAAGAGGACACTTCCTACATTAGGATTCACTTGGGGAACATGAAATATACCAAATGGAAAAGGAGTGTAAGGAGGTGTAGTTCCCCCAGGTCCAAGGCTAGCGTTATGGCCAGCAACTGGGATGGCAGTCGAAAACTACGAAGTGAAACTTGGAATACCATAAGAAAATGGACTAGTAGCCACAGGGATGGTATGAAAATTGTAACTCAGTGAGTGGCCAAAACCGTGAAAAGGGTTAGAGGCAAGAGACGAAGCATTGACTATAGGTCGAGCCATAGTACCAGTGTAGGCCTCCGGCACTGCAACTATAGCAGTTGCAGGTGTCGAAGGAGTGCAATTAACTATAGTGGGATTGGGAGTTGATGAAGTCTTAGTGTTCTGAAGACTAGACTCGGTACTCATCCTTGTGGGATCACAAGTCTGAAAAGTGGATGTGTGTGTGCCACTCCCAATAACTCTACACATTTTAGAAGGCAATAGCTTGAAAACCGATGGTAACTGTAACAACCGACAAGACTTAAGAGGAAGTTGGTCCGAATCCATGACGACTTATGAATCTTCAAAAAATAAAAATATATCCTAAGGCCAACTAGTAATCAAAGAGCATACCAAAAATTCAAATGACCAATATGCATGCAAACGGGCTAAAGTGGTTGAGTGGCCTCCCTCGCTAAAGAAGGTATGCCTCATCTAGGAGGGACCTGAGACTCCCTGCTAAAGTTTGGAGGTAACATAATCAATTATAAGGGCCCTCGTAGGCTTAACAACCAGTCGGTTAGATCCTCTCGGAGAGTTAATCTTCCATAAAGGTTGTGTGTTGTCCGATCCCTATCTGACTCAGGATACAAGCAGAATAACCCCTGCAAGTAACTTATGAGAAATCTAAGTCAAGCAACTAATCAACCACTGTATAACTGATGCATAGGAGAACAGTCGTAAGTCTGGATTACCGTATGGGCAGGGTAGAAAAGCCCGAAACCTTTAAAGTACCGCCTCTCACAGAGGTATGGATACTAGCAAGATCCCCAAATACAAATAAATCCACAGAAATATCTCTGATGCTAGGTGAGTATCTAGAGATTATCCCTTCAACAAACTTTGCGTGACCTCATGCTTAACTTTGGTGTGAGCGGAGCCTCCTGATATTACTAATTATACAGTGGATTTCTCAACTCCCTGTCTTAGACACATATGTTGATTTAATTGCCTTGGAGAAGTTTACTCACAAAATCCTATTCCAAGGCACTAAATCCTAGGCTAGTTTTTGCACCCTAAACAATAAAATCGTTACTAATCAATTTTAGTTTAAAGGATACGTTTTATTGGTCGTGATTACTCAAAAAGGTATGGAAATGAAACTCATGGTGTTATGACTCTGCATAAAAATAAAAATAGATATAATGCAAAGCCTAGCTTTAACTTTTCAGTGAATGATATGCTAAATAAAAGTAGTGAAATATTCAATTTTAACTCTGTAACTCATAAGTAAAATGCGATCTTTTGCTAAATGTGCTAAGATAATGATAAAGGTTCCAAGAGAAAAATACCAACCAATGCAAAATACCTATTTTTTTTTTTCAATGTATTAAAAAGAAAATGCATGGACTAATAAGTGAATTGATATATAACTTCTACTGTGTATAAAAGAAATCACTCGAGCATAATACCAAGCATCTAAGAAGATAGACCAACTACCAAGGACAAATCAAAAACAAAAAACAAAGAGAAAGATGCCACCCAAAAATTCAACTCCAAACAAGTTTCCTATCATCCTAGCTAATCTCAACAGGCACCACAAAGACCTAAGAAGGCTCAGTGATCCTCAAAACCTACCTAGCAGTCACTAAACCAAGCAAGAAAGCAAGGGGAAGTGGTATACGTGACTGTTCAAGAGAAAAGGGCATATATACGCCTCTTGCAGTGGGACAACAAGTGTGTATACGCGGTTGTCAGGGAAAAAGGAGCGTATATATTTTAAAACAAGGCTAGGCAAGGATAAAAGGATGAAAAACTCAGACCCAGAATGAACAGACTCTATCCAAATGTGATACGACAAGAAACACAACGGAAAAAGAGCAATGTAAGAAGAAAAAATACTTCAACCCTTAGAAGGAAGATCTATCCCCAGTGGAGTCGCCAATTCTATTACAAGGGAAAAACTCTCTATGGCCAAGGGTAAACCACAACAGACAGGTATGAATGTAGAAATCAACTCAATTCCAACCTATTCTATATAAACTAATGTGCAATACGAGGAAGAAGCCTACCTCGATCCAATCATTTGATGGCGTTCCACCGTTGAGCACTTTGACCCAAAGCTTTACACCTGCAAGAAGTTCTCAACAAACAAGCGATGCAAGTATATAGTGACAATATATAAAATGAGTTAGCAAATTAGATAGCACAATCCATTAATAAACATTACAAACATGCCCATGGATAATAATCATATATTTGCAAGATATCGATAGGACGGGAAAGGAGTATTTCTATTAATAATTGATCAATAGAAGTATCAACATTATAGACTTCCATGTCGGCACGGTTCAAAACCAAGAAACCAAGTTCCTTCCAACTGGATCTCCACCACTTCAATCCTCCACGAAAGGCAAGCTCATAGAAAAGAGGTAATGAGGTCCTCTCGACAATAAGAAAATATATTGGGGGTTGAACACTGTGTTCAGACTTGAGGGACAAAGGGATGCAAACTCAATATGAAGTAATTTCTCCAAAGTAACTTTTCTCTCAAAGTTGAATGCTTTCTCCTCCCTTTCCATAGCTCAAAATTGTGCTCTTATAGCCTCCAGAATGCAACTAAAGGGTCGACTCAGAACGTTTCCATTATATGAAAGGCCAAATATCAGAGATCTTCTGTCGTGACATGGAAACCTGACCTCATTTTGTATTTTCTAGCACAAATCCTGATAGAAGTGAGTTGTAGTGGAGCAAAAAGCATATACACATCTTCCAAATCAGTTAGGGAGTGTATATGTGGAAAAATATATATTTTTGGCTCTAGATTTATCTAAAAGGGGTTGATAAGTCTGCATAGGGAAATGGAAAAAGGCCCTCTATGCAAGATAATAATGGTGAGGCAAATCTTGCTATAACAGATACCAAGCTAAGAATTATACTATCGTCAATGACACTTTGTATCGCCAAGGAATATGCAATATCCTACATTGTTTCTTAACTCACAGGGAAGCCGAGTCAGTCCTAAATGATTTCCATAGTGGGGCTTATGGTGGTCATCTATCTGGGCTTGCGATAGCCTAGAAAATCTTGTGAGCTGGTTATTTCTGGCCATCTATATTTAAATATTGTGTTGAAGTGGTTAAGAAGTGTCACCCCTGCCAGGTTTTCACTAGGAAAATATGCTCGCATCCAGCCCATCTTCACCCAATCATTATCGTTGGTCCCTTCACCAAGTGGGTGTTGGACTTCGTAGATTGCAACCCAAATTCGGCTGGGGGGAATCAACACATTATTGTGGTCGTCGACTAATTTACTAAGTGGGTGGAGGCCATGCTTACAATTAAATCTGATGGGAAGATTGTTGCCTTCTTTGTATTTAATCAAATTATTTCCCAGGTCGGTATCCTGAGTGAGATTGTCACTGATAATGGCAGTCACTTTCAGAATGAAATGATGGAATAACTATCATCTAATATGGGGTTTAAGCATGTTCATTCTTCTCCTTATTACCCCCAAGAAAATGGACAGGTAGAGGTCATCAACAAGTCTCTAAAGACCATTTTTCAAAAAACTGTCAGCCAAAGTAAGCATGACTGTCACATTATGATATATCCCACACTCTGGGCATACCAAACCTCGGTCAAGACTACTACCGGTTTTTCCCCTTTCCAATTAGTACATGGCGTGGATTCGATTTTACCTATTGAATGTGAAATCCCTTCTCTTAATTTGGCAGTCGCGCTCCTACCTGACACTTTCGATCTCGAGAAATGCCTTGTACACCTAGAGAGTCTTGACAAGTAGCATAAAGATGCCTCTATAGCTATCAAGGCAAACAAAATATGGGTTAAGTTCCAATATGATATGTATGTCTGTCCTCAGTTGTACATTGAGGGTGACTTGGTCCTCTTATATGATCAAGACAAAGAACCACTAGGGGCAAGCAAGTTTAAACCCATGTGGCACTGTCCCTATATTGTGTGACATGTCTTAGAAAATGGAGCCTATAAGTTAGAATATTATGAAGGGAATATGTTGAACGAGACCAGGAATGAGCTCTACTTGAAAATATATTACGCTTGATCCCCAAGATTGGGTGAAACTCTTTGTATACTATTGTAATTTAGTGTATATATTGTTTCCCTTTCTTTTTCGTCTTCAACTTGCTTATCGAGTTTTCCCTTGGTTGGAAAATGTAAATGAAGTCTTCGGTCTACTTAGAATCAATAGACGAAGCCAACTATCATACACGGAACTTGGCTTTCGCCACTTGGGTGGTCTACTCGCCTAAGTTTCTATTGGTGTCTTCAGGTGGCGTATGCCTAGGGCCATCCACGAATAATGTGTCTGAATATAGCGTCGTTATAGAACTTTTGCGTGATGCTATCTCACATGGTATTCACTCTTTAGAGGTTCTCCTGGATTCCCAGTTAGTAGTATGTTAGTTGAATGGAAGTTACCGCGTGCATGATCCTAGTTTAATCTGACGATTCCTATGGGTACATCTTTTAGAATGACAATTTGATTTTATTACTTATTATCACATACCTAGGAGTTCTAATTATGTATCCAATGGTTATGCTAATTTCATTTTAGATTGGAATTTGTCACATAACTAAAGCAAATAAAACCATCTCATCAATGTACATATTGTAATATAAGTAAAGCCAAAAATCCTTGTTTTATATATATTTCAAAAAATATGATGTTTATAGTACAGAATTGGGGCTAACACCCTCAATACACATATATAGTCGATAATACAATATCCATGACATCTACACATGTGGCATCGAATGTGTGTCATGGTAACAAACTATGACATTTGTGAGATGCTGAAAGAGTGGCACCCAAGATCTAGCCACACCAATCACTTGTCGTTGCATGGCTTCTGGCAAATCCTCTACCTGAACCATCAAAATCTTATGAGTCAAATGAGACAGGTTTCCCTCCACATTTTGAAGGACTCTCTCATCTTCTCATCTCACTGCCTCATCTCCCAAGTGCCTCTGACGATGTTGGGGAATCCCGTTCAGGTGTTGCAGACCCACATCTATGTCACACAAGTGTCTATTTAGTACTTAAGCATCATCCAAAAATATTTTTGTTTTACTATACAAAAATATAAAAAAAAAAATATTTAAAAACATTTGAAATACCTATCCCCCCATAGGCGGTCCCTGGTGGAAGTGGCATGTCAGGGGAGTTGACTCCTGACCGTGAGGGTCCCTGCTACATAGTGAGCATCTATGTACTCATCTATCTTGATTCCACTCCCTTCTCCCTATGATTTGAGGTTTACCACCTCACCCCGGTGCGATAACCCAGTCAAAAATTATATATCATCCACTTCAATCCTCAATGGCTTCCCATCGAGGTTGAAGCTTTCACTGTCAGGGTCCCAATAATCCACAAGCATCTCAAGCAACCTCACCTGGGCCCTCATCTCTTTGAGTGCCCAAAATTTTTATAATCCACATCTTTTCAAGGCCATTTGGGCCCCCAGATCTCTGTCCACAACAACATCTACCTTCTCCTGCTCCCTTTCCCTCCATTCTAGCACCATACTACCAGATAAAAGTCAAATTTTGAGTTAGAAACCATAGAAATTATTGATTACGGACTTGTACATGGGATGCTTCATTTACAATCGTGTATAGGGTTGATTATACATGTCCTATATTTTACACAGTCGTGTATAACCTCACGTATATGCGACCCGATGAACGGTAGCTTGCATACACCGAGTTACTTAATTTGTGCCCTAGTTTACTCAAAATTTGAAACCTAATTTAAAAATTTAATCCACTAGAAAGGAAGAGTATGGGAAGAGGAATTACCTGGTCCAAACGGTTTCTGATTTCGTGGCCCAACACTCCCGCAATCACCAGTTGAAGATCGGAGGTAATTTGGTCCAATTTTCACTATTTGGGTAAAAAGTCAAAACGATAGTAATTTTTGGTTTTGTTACTATTTATAACATTTTTTACCCAATTTCTATAGATTTGAGTCATTTTTTTGCCTAATGGACTAATACAACAGTGGATTGAGTTTGTTTTTGTAGTTTTCACCAGGAATTCTTGCGGATTTCCACGTTATGTTGGTTGTTCGTAGCCACGGGAAGGTATTCTCACTACCCAACATATAGGATAGGTATCCATTCCATAATGTAGTTTTTAATTGTCACTCATATGCCTTAAGTACGAACCCATTTGGTGCAACACAGAACCCTCCATATACTATAAGATGTGTCGTTATCAAGTGGTAGAGACTTACCAAACATGGGTGCCCTGGTTAGATCCTCTGCTCCATTTGGTTCCCATGCAAAGATTTTTTCCATAGAAATAGGAGTCCCTTATAGCTAATACATGAATTTATGATGAGCCTCATCTCTCACTCATAAACATGTTGTCTTATACCTTGACGACTCCCAACCGAGTTTAATTTAAGCTCTTTTCCAACTCGTCTTCAAAAAGAGAAAATATTGTCGAGTGAACTTGTCTCTTTCACACTCATAAATTGGATTTGAAAGGACGTCTATTTGGTATAAGTTTATCCCTTTTTCACAACAAGTAGACTAAATGTCATAGAAAGGACATTTTTTGGTGTTAAGTTGTGATTTCATCTAATTCCCTTGCTTGGAGTTTTGAGCCTATAGATGGTTCTCGCTTTGCGTTATAAACCATTTTCCTCAGCAGTTGTGCATCCTCAACTAAGCATAGGTTTATATCCTTCGCAATTTGACACCCTATACCCAGGAGGGAACATTCTCCCGACTGTCCATCTCTCGCATGCATTTCCTTGCATTGAGCATAGGTATGTTCCACTGCTAGAACTAGTTTTTCTTACTTGCGACACTCATTTCCTCCTATGTATCATAGCATTCATTTGTCTATGAAAAAACAAAAAAATACGAGTGGGAAGGGAGTATTATCTTATATTGGCAGTGGTTGTGTCACCTTTGAATAGAGAACAAAGTTATCAAGTCCATTTGTCATCATAATTTTGGGTTTAGCATGGTCTTAGGAAGATGAGCTCGTTACATAGTCTTCTGTACTGATTGGTTACTCTTCCAGTCCCTACAAATAATTTCATTGATGCCTCCTACATATCATGGTTTCATCATTAAGTCTATGCTGCCGAAGTCTTCCATATGTCTCATGCTCTTGTTCAAAGGAATTCTATCAACCTGTGTCGTCCATTCCTCATAACTCTTGACTTTTCATGTATTCCATACCCTTAGTTTGTCTCAGAATCACATGATATTGTAGTCCTATCATGCACCTTGGTCCTACTTTCATCATTGGTAGGTCAAATTAAACCCAGTAGTGAACTTTTCATCATTGGTCATTGACTGGGTGGTTTCCCTTGTGTTCGACGACAAGATATCTATTCACACATTAGGATTCATGAAATGTCTTGGATGGAAGTACCTTTATTGGGTTTCCTCATTGGATGCTATTCAGAGGGTATTTTTCGTGTAGCTCTTGCACTTGGCACACACGAAAGACGCACAGGGTCGTTGGTTCATGAACATGTTCTTCGTCTGATTTTCTCCAAATCATGAATCTGTTTATTTGTTCCTCGTGGTGAATGATGTGAGATTCCTTAATGCTCTCCTTTGATCAGGTCTCCTTCCATCGACTTCAACTCATCTATTCTAGAAACGAGACCTAGAGTCTTATGAGTACCTTGAGGCTTGCAGTGATTAGTGGTAGTTTCTCTCGCCATCGAGAGTTGGGAATATATCAATGTCTTCAGATCTATGGATTATTCAAGTGTTCCACCCCCAAACCTTTATTCACACTTTTAATAATGTACTCGATGCCTTGATACCTACTTTCATCATCAGTAGGTTGTCTCGTGTTTGTTAACGGTATACCTCAATGACTGGTAATCAAACGATGTCCCATTATGTTCGACCTCAACTCCTTTATTCACATGATGTAGACTTGGACCTTTGGCGGATTGTGTAGAAGACTTGAAGA
>JASDQU010412153.1:0-10442 GCA_032191745.1 Picea mariana | reverse complement strand
AAGTGTTGCAAGTGTCAAAAACATCATACTGCCATCTTTCATATGTCATGCCTCTAACAACATCACAAAGACACTTAAGACACCTCAAAGGTTAGTTTGGAAGAAGAGAAATCACTTGACATAAAGTACAAGCCTTTGGCCATTGGAAAAAACACTCAAAAACTGAATTTTGGAGAGGAGTGCTCCTCTACCCACTGTCAGGGAGTGCTGGTGCTACCTAAGCCTCTCTGAAGGAGTGCTTAAGCACCCTGTGCACCCTTTTGGGGGAGCGCTACCCTCTTTTTAGCAAATTCTGGGTTTGTTGAGGAAAATAAGGGAAGAATACCTCAATTCCCAAAGGTAGTTGGATTCAAATAGATGGTCAAGGCATGATATTATAGGAGATCCTCAACTGAAGGAGAAGAAACCTCAACTCATCTCAAATATCTCTCAAGTGGTTGGACCTCTCCAAGGTTATATAAGGAGGCCTTCTCAAGGTGAAAGGTACAATGGAGATTGGGAATTACATCAAACTTATGATCTCATGAGTGAGATGACATCAAAGAAATCATTGGATATTACTTGAGGAAAGGGGTTGGAAAAGGAGAACTGGAAGAAGCTGCTGCACCTTCATTCAAAGGATTGTAAGTACTTTTACTTGTTCTCATTAATATAATCAATGCTTGGCTTGTTTCTTTCAAACTTGTGCTTGTTTCATATGATTTTGTCTGTAGTAGATGGATATATGTTAGAGATAATCTCAGTAGAGTAGGAAGTCTTTTGTACCTTTGTTTTTCCTACAGGATCTATCAGGGAGCTTAGGATCAAAGCTCAGCCAGGACTTTGCAAGGACAAACGTCACTAATAAGGTACATATCTTTCTCCTTCTCTTTCATTCATTAGATTTATTATATCTAAAAGGAAGTTAGTGTCCATGTTAAGCACTTTTCTTTCTTGGCCTTAGGAGTCTAGAGGCCAAGAGGGAAACCACTTGTCTGCAAGGGGATTCACCTTCAACAGAAAATGGTGACTCCAGTGGGGAAACTGCCTGATTTTTGTTTCCATTCCTAGATCTTGTTTTGGCCCTTTGCCCACTGATTTGATATTCTCCACATTGTCTTTTTTATTCTTATATTTGTTTGATTGCCTCATTATGTCATCAGGATCACCCTAATTGACTGGATTTCTTTCATTTTTTGAGTTTTTGGGATTTTTTCTGAGTTTTTGGAGCAGAGCACTCCCCTCCTGTTGCTTTCAGAGCACTAACACTCCCCTGTAGCCTTACACAGAGTGCTGGAATGATCTGGTGCCCCTTACACTAGAGTGCTACCCCATTTTTGTGAGAAATTCTCCAGAATTTTCATCTTCTGAGCTATTTCTTGGTTTTGGATTTTGCTCAGGGTCCCATGCTCTCAGTCCATCTTGATATTGGCTTTCGAACACCCTTATTTATGATAATTCATCCTCTTTTGTTTGGGAATTTGGCATTTTCTTTCCTTGCTTTGAAGTCACTCTTTGTCTTTGCTGACCTAGAGTTAACTTGTTATTTTCTTCTCCTTTATCTGACCGAGTGGAAACTTTTGTGAGGAAATCAAAAGGTCTATGAACCTTTTCATTTGGAAATTGAGGGAAAATTTCCATAATTTCTCTTTTGTTTGAGGTTTTTTGGTTCTTGTTTGCAAATTTGGTCCTTTTTGTCCTTGTTTATTCACAACTAGAGTGTATTTTTTGTTTTGTGTGAGGTTTTCTTCTCATTGTTTAATCCTGAAATTTGATTGACATTTAGAAGTCTTGCATCTGATTATCATTCAGATATAAACAAAAGGACGGATTTTAGTGATTGGTTTGAATATTAGAAGGCATTTCTGAAATTTTTAGAACTACATTGGATTTGATTGAGAAACAATTGTATGAGGACATTGCATCTTAATGTTTGATAGTGAAAACAACTTTTTCTCTTTCCCTTAAATAGTTCTTCATCAAAAGAAACAATTGCTTATCATTTTATTGTGCATTTTTGGGAATTGAGTTATCATACCATTAGTTTCATTGTCATATACCCTTTGAGTAAAGAACAACTGTAAAATCATCGCTAATTAAAATTTATCTAGAACATTTTTTGTTTTTAGGATCTTCCACCAACATTAGACTAGGATTAGCACTTTGGATTAGGCTGTGAGTACAACTCTCCAAATTTTTCAAAACAAACATTAGCATCCTGAGATAGGGAGAGTCAAATCCAATTTTCGTATAGGTTTTCTGGGATCCCCTTGTCACACAGGGGTTACACACAAGGTCACATTCGGGTGAGTTACGAAGATTATCCCTCTGTGGTTCAACTGTTTGTAGTGGTCGGATTGTATGTTGGGGGTCACTTGAAGGTATACCAAGGATTATGTGTGGGAGCCTCTCGAGTTGATTTCAGACTTGTTATCCTGCCCATACGTTCGGATTGGACTGTCGACTATACCCACCCAGGGGCTGACTACGAGTTGGTGTCCTTAGTTTTCATAATCCTTAGGTACTTACATGAGGTGAATGTGAAGGGAAGTCTCACCATACCTGGAACAGACATTGGTCAAACTCACTCGAGCTCCTTGGAGGGTAAATCCACAATTACTGCGTGGAAGCTTGCACCAAGGTGAAAGTCCGTTAAGCAAGTCGCCATTGTAAATGTTCCACAATATCCTAGCCCCTTCTTGACTTGGTCACACGACGTTGGATTTCATCACCAACTAGTACGATCATTGAGAGAAGTCTTGTTTTCTTGGTTTTGATTCCTAGATTTTATTAGCGTATGTTATTTCTTTTTGTTAGTTGGCCCTAGATTTTCAACGTGTACTGTTATTATCCAAAATTGAGCCTATAGACGATAAAGGTCTTCGCCGATCGCGTAGGATGAAAGGGCTTCCTCTAGAAGGCTACCAACCCTTACTTCCTAACCCTCTAGAAGACAACTACCGTGGAGAGGTAGAAAATCAATATGAAACTAGGAGTGTTGTTACTCCTCCATTAGACATTCAAGAAGGTTCTTTGGTTATGGTTGATCATCCCACTCCTCGCGCTACATCTGTGTTGGTAACCCCTCTCGAACCACTTTTACTTCATTTAGACTCCCTTGGGAATGTCATAGACAAAGAGGTCCCACATTACCAGAGAGAGATTTTACCAAAACATATATGGGATCCATAGAACCAACCTTTGGTGATGAGTATAGGACTCCTGTTCATCCTACCACTACAGCAGATATGAATCCCACACCTGCTCTTTATATATGGAGGACTTCATCAAGACACGATCTTTATGATCATTTTGAATCTATTCAACAACCCTTTCATCCACATGACCCTCCTGGTGAAACAAGACCATCCGGTCAAAATATCAATCACCCCATCGATTAGGTCATTAACCCTACTGTTGCATCAACACAAGTCTATCCTAATGCTGGACTCATCACCTCTACTCATTCCCAAGGCACTTTGATCCCTACCCCTTCTTTTACAAACTTTCACTCTACAACTCCACATGTTCTGCACGATCTTCTTGGGACATCTTTGCACTTGAGAATGCAGACCCTTGCCAGCCAAATACAACTGATTGGAGGGAAACCACCATATAGCGGACCTATCCTTCCTGGAGGATCACCATTCTATGGAGGCCCTACGCCTCCCAGGGGACAACCCCCTTTTCATGTTCCTTATGGAGGGAAACCTCCCTTTGCCAGTCATACCCTGGTCGTTAATCCATCGCTAGTAGGGGGGAAACCTTCATTTGCTGGAAACCCTTCAAAATCCTAGGGAGTATCTTTGGGAGGCACTTTTACCCAACCCCACATTGGGGGGCACTCATATCATAACCCATAAGGAGGAGTATCAAATCCTATTCCTTCCAAAACATCTTATGGACAACCTTATCTGGGCGACATCCCAAACACCACCTGGAGTCCTCAGGGACAACAACCTTATCCTCCTCATGGGTCTAATGTGTATCCACCTCCAGGATCTACTCCTTACCATCCTCAAGGGAAAAATGTTTATCCTTGTTATGGGCAAGCAAATCACCTGGCTTATAATGATCAGAACCCACCAAGTTATGCAAATGTTTCTCAACCATCTTCAAATCTTGCTTATCTTGGCCAGCAACAACTGTATGTAGGAGGACCTACTCATTACAACTATCCACCTAACCCAGTTTATGGTCCTACTGGTGTTCCTATTCCACACCAGTATCATTCAAAAATTAACCAACAACTACCTTTCCTTGCCACTCCGGATCTCCTAGACTTGTCTCGGTTAACTAATGATCATATTTTTCATTCACCAGTTTGGCTAGTTATTCCAGCTAAACTACCTTCTGATATTCCGAAATTTGATGAAAAATCTAGCGAAGATCCAAATAACCATGTGATGAATTTCCATTTGTAATGTTCATCAAACTCCCTCATGGATGATTCTATATGTTTCTGTCTTTTCCAACAAACACTTATTGGCTCTACAACAAAGTGGTATATCGAACTACCACGTGCTTCTTTTCATGATTTCAACTCCCTTGCCATGTCTTTCCTCATGCAATTTCAACTACATATCCGCTACGAGACGGGTACTAAACTCTTGACCTTGCTCTGTCAAACTGACTTTGAGGCACACTTAGAGGCTTGCCTCTGCAGCTTGGGTAATCTTTACACCTCAAGACCAGTTATTATCCTCCAGAGGTATATGCTTATGTGACACCACAAATAATGTCGCCGAGTATAGTGCATTTATTGAGTTTCTTCATGACACTTTGTCATTGGGTATCTCTCATCTCTGGGTCTATCTAGATGCTCAATTGGTTGTGTCTCAGTTAAATAGAGTATATTAGGTTCATGATCCAACTTTACACCGACGATTCCTTAGGGTACGTCTCTTAGAACGAAACTTGGATTATATTACATATTTTCATGTTCCTAGGAGATTAAACCAAGTTATAGATACTCTAGCTAATCAAATTTTAGATTGGCATCTTGCACACATATGAAAGAACATTCACATAAACATGTAAATACATTTTTTTCACACATGATCCATAAGACACAAAAGACAAAAAAAACAAACCGTATATAATATCATAAAGTAACTAGAGTACATAGATGGACACATACGCCTCAAAAATATGACTAATAATGAATCATAGGGCTTATGCCATCAAAAAATATATACAAGTAGTGCTTGTGGCATGTAAAAATGTCTAGCTAAGGTCAGGGCCTATGGGCCCTATTATACTAGTCCACAGCGTTGGATAAATGCCGAAACAATCGGACCCAGGCCCATGGTGTCCCCACTACATGAGGCTGCATAGATGGTGGCAGGTCCTCAATCTCTGCCATCAGGACCGTGCGAGTGACCACAGTAAAGTTCCACTCGACTCATCTCAATACCCTCTCAGCCTCCCCAATTGGAAGATCTCCTACTACTGCTGGTCTCCCTGTGGCAGTAGGTGTGGCCCCTGGCCGAGGACAACGTCTATTCCTTGCATAGTTAGCCGGTTGCACTGGTCCTACATCTGCACACAATGAACACATATCTGTCAAATACTCCGGTATAACAAAAAAAAATGATATATGTAACGAAACCAACATAAAAATCACATATGTTTAACAAAAAGAAAATACAAAGGTGGAGACTTACCCATCTCCCCTCATTCCTCACCAGGAGGTACTGGTATCTCAGGGTCTCTCAAGAAATCAATCCCGCCATAGGGGTAATCCTCTATAACCGGGATCTGTCGTGACAACCATGTGAATAAGTCATCATCGAAGGACTCATTGGTCCTTTCGCCACCCTATCGCGGCAGTAATACTGCCCATCTACACATAGCAAGAAGAGAGGCCTGATGTCCTCGTACCACTACTCAAGGCCTAAAACTCGGAACTCTCTCAAAAAAGAACAAACACAGAATGGTCCCAAACCCAAAGTTCCTATGTGTCCGCAAATGACAATCTGTCAATTTCCTTTTCATCCGCTCAAGCAATGTGGTACTGCAATAAAAAATTTGTGCATTTAAGCAATAGACTGCACAGTTCGTCTGTGCACAGGACGCCTAATGTAGAGCTGCAGAACCAGTAATTCACCCAATAAGCAATACTATCGCCTGTAGCGATAATTCAGTGATCTTTCTTATGGGCACCTGCGTGCTCGAGTGGTCTGTATCATCTGCACAGTATAAACCTATCAATTTTGCTATGTTATGTGGCCTCGAAGGAAAAGTCTGGAAGTTGATTGGTTCCCCTCTCCTGGAGAGGCCAGTAAAAAAGTAAATGTCCTCGATCGTGGGCACCAGTGACTACCCCTCCAACATGAATGCCTCTGCATCCGGATGCCAGTAGTCAACCAAGGCATTCATTAGCCTAGGTTGTTCCTGCATAAAAGGACATAGGAAAAAATTGAGTAACCCACATTGCATCAAAGTAGACACAACATTGGGGTCTTCCCCGACCAACTCACTAACCTCTTCATGCTCTCTTTCTCTCCAGTGGACATACATCCTGCAAAACACCAAGGTTCAAGAGGGTTAACCCTTGCTTTTTAACCCTTTTTCATTCAATAAGTGGGTCCATGCATGCTGTAATGGTGACAGTTGAGTGTACATGCGTGTAGAGTTTACTATGCTCAAATGTACACGCGGCCTGTCCTGAGACATCCCGCGTGGACCTAGGGCCGACCTTTTAGAGGTCGACGCCCCCTAAAAAATGAAACTCAATGCAAAAATAAAGACTTAAAATGCAAGATAAGAGAGTTTGTACTTACTTGGTCCAGACAGAAGTTCGTTTCATCCACTGTAGCTCCTGAAATCACCACTTTTGACAAAGGGGGTCTTTTGTCTCTAGAGTCAATTTCCAAATCAGCAATGGTGATAATGAGCTGCCAGCTTCTATTTATAGAATTTTTGGCCTCTTTTTGTCACTTTTTTGGCCTCCCTTATCATTTTATTTATACCAAAAACCATTTAGAGTAATTCAGGAGTTGCATAGGAAGGATATGATCAGGTATTGGGACATTTTTTTAGAGTTTTGAGTAATTTTCGACGGTCCATGAATTTTTTTTTTCCGAGGATCAACTTGAGAATATAGGTTAGGTTTCTACCTTGACTTTTGTATCTTGTTGTCTTTTTCCTTTTCCATAGGATCGATCCCATCAGGTTGTGACATGAAACCATCATAACTACTTTAGAAGTGTCACGACTTGGTGGTAGAGCTTACCGGAACATGGATGGCCTAGGTAGATCCTGGCTGCATTATGGTATCTATGATGTCTTTAATCACTGTAGGATTAGGAGTCCTTGTAGTTTTTCCTGATTACAAGTTTGAGACTCATTTGCACGATTCATTTTTTCTCTTGACCTCACCCTCAGGACTCCCAAAAGATGTAATGGGTCTTCTTTTAAGCCCTTTTCAGACCCTCTAAATATGAAAAGATTGTCGAGCAATCTTGTGGCATTTCATGCTCGTTAAACTGAAATTTGAAGTCACGTTTTTTCAGCGGTAGTTTACCCCTTTTTTGGTCCGGACGACCAACTGTACAAACAAAGGTATACTCTATGGAACTTCAGTTCTCTAGAAGAGTACTCTCAGGTATAATTTTACCCCTTTTTCGGGCCCGAGGGACTAAACTTATGAAAAAGGAACCCCCACGGAGTCCATATTTAAGCTCTTTTCAGACTCCCTAAAATTGAAAAGATCGTCGAGTGACCTTATTCTTTCACACTCGTTAAACTAGTCCAGAAGAAAATTCCTAACGAAGTCCATAGTTAATCTTTTTTCAGACTCCTTAAAAATGAAAAAATGGTCGAGTGATCTTGTCTTTATCACACTCACTAAAATGGTTTTGAATAGATGTCTTGTCGGTGCTAGTTTACCCCTTTTTCACACCAACTAGACTACCTTCGAAAAAGGTACCCCAATGGAGTCTTCTTTTACGTTTCTTCAGACTCTCTAAATATGAAAAACCACCGAGCTTACCTTCTCTGGGCTCATTAAAACTTACATCGAAGGACGTTACTATTGGGTGTTTTGTTAATCGCGTTTGCATACCTTATACACCAGCCTTGTAGCACATTGCTTCTGCATCTTAACACCCTTGGCCCCCGAAGGATTTTTCCCAAGTATCCTCATTCTAAACATTAGTCTTGTCCTTGCACCTTGAACTTGTATGTTTGTAGCACTCGTTCCTCCATTGTAATGTAACATTCCTTTATTCTTTTTCCAAAATCATTGAAAAAGACAAAAAAATCAAATATACCCCAAAAAGAGGAAGGGAAAAGTATTTTCTTTATTGGAAGCATAATGAGTCTCCCTTGGATAAAGCACATCTATCCATTTTTTCTTCAAACTATGGGATGTAGTATGACCTTAGGAAGCTGTTCTCGCTATATAGAGTTGTGTCCTCCTCCATTTCCTCCATTTGGTTATTCTTCCAAACATATGGAGATTTTGCATTGCCTCCTGCTTCGTAAACTTATGATTAATGCCATGCTGCCTAAGTCTCATCATATGTCGTGATGTTGTCCAAGGGAAGTTTCTACCAAGCCTGAGTTGGCCCCTCTGCAATTTTTCTCTTGCCCTCATACTCGGCCATCCTGAATGTCCAATCAAGTCCTTGTTCAAAATCGATGAAGCCTTCAGTCTGATCATCAATATTATCTAGTCCATGACTGACAAGTCGTCGAAGACCTCTGGGTAGTGAAGTCGTACACTTATATTACACTCCTACCTCAAGTTTTGAATATTTTGAAGTTGTTGCTCGAGCTCTGATGATCTCATCTCCTGCCATCAGGCCGTATCAACTTCTAGAAGATGGATACTCTATATGTATATCTTTTTGATTTCGAGATGTAGCTCCATTGTGTATTGTTCACGGCTACACTTTATATAGTTATTTGACATGGATATACAATGTATTTGATTGGTAGCCATGATTCTATTTTATCCTGAGCATGGGTATGCCCGCCTCGGTGAGACATTTGTTAATGTGCAGATGGTACCTCCCGGTTCCTGGTCCCTGGGCTTACTTGTTCGGTACATCAGTAAATATTGGCAATGTATTTCGGCCATCATATGCTCTTCTGACCTCACACATTAGGGGGCATCTGTTATAACCCTAATTTTCACCACACATGCTTACCTGGCATCAACCCATCTCAGATCCCTTCTTTGCCAAAGAACTACTGAAAAACTCTTTAAAAAACCTCTTTTATAAGGTCCCACGTTCCCTACTCCATTACTGCACACGTGTACATGCTAGCTAACCTCAAACAACCTGTCTGGACCAACAAAAGAATGAAAAAAGGAAAGCTTCCGACAAAACACACATTTTTGGGTGAGTTAACTGAAACTCTCGACCATGCAGGGCGGAGGGTTCRTCCAAATACCTAGCTTCTTCTAGCCTATAAAAGAAGGGTTAGGGGTCCTATTTGGAGGAGGAGAATAAGAGTAAAGAAACTCTKCCCAATTGCATATTCCCATTGTCCCAACCCTTTAGCTATCCTTATGCAAAGAGAGATACAAAGCAAAGAAGTTGGAGGACATTTGAAGAGGAGCCCAGGATCAGGATTCGTGGAGCAGTGGCTGGTCTYGACATTGTAAGTTGTTTCATTAAAGTTAATAATAAAGAAATKATTTTCCCATCCCACCATATGAGTTCTTCATAGTTCAGTAAATATATGTTTGAATCTCTAACCCATTAGTCTGTAGGTAAAATGCATGTGTAGTTTGTTGCTTGTTTTGCATACAGGTCAGCCTTGGGAGGAGACCTGATAGCAAGCAATCAAACGTGAAGAAGGATAGACATTGAACATCCGGAACAAGTTATGTTGGTATAACCATGTATTTTCTGAAAAGAAATGGGGATTAAGTCTGGGGACGGAGGTAGAAAGTAGGTTTCTTTTGGTCATATCTGCATGCATAATATAACCCTATTTTCTAGTCCGTAGGGGATTTCCCACCACAACAGTGGGGGAATGAGAGTGGGTATTGTTCATAACATTAATCAAGTAATCCATATAATCATTCTATCAAAGGAGATACACCAACCAAATGATAATTGTGACCCTATAACAATTATTGTGTATTAACTAGTTCAATGTTCATAGTCAAATGTTTAAGATAGTTCCATCAGCAATACAGTATACATTCCATTACAATCTGTAAGGGAGTTCTGTTCCTTTTATTTATAACAATTCTCAAATGTGTAATAGTTGTTAGTATTATGGTATATGCAAGAGGTATTTACCCCCACGTGTGAACCTGACAAGAATAGAAGACTCTGGGAAGCAAGAGAAACCCTAATGAGTTGGCTAATAACCCTAGAAGCCTTGTCAGCTCAACAAGATAATTTATATTAGGCTATTAGCCTCCAAGAGAAGAAGTCGACTAGAAATAATAATAATATACTGAACAGACACATACCTAGAAGGAGAAGTCGGCCCCA
>JASDQU010412148.1:0-10443 GCA_032191745.1 Picea mariana | reverse complement strand
AAACATGCCTCATAATTGTCATCCTATTGGTCATACACCCACGACAAATTTGAAGATGAAATCTCACAAAAAATTCCGAGGACTTGGACGAGGTGGTGGCAAGGATGGCTAACCCTAAAATGACTAGGTTTAGAGCCATGAGTCTGGATGAAGAGACAAAAACCATAGAGAAATTGGTTGAAGAGGCCCTCAGAGCCAGAGAAGAAATTATAGTGGTCGAAGTGGTAGGGGTGCCCATGGTAGCCTCGTTGTAATATAGAGGTTCCCTATGACTCAGGACACCTGTGGGAGGGGGTTACTCATAATAGAACATGCACAACGAATAATTGATCAGCTGTAATATGAACTAGACCTCACATGAATGACATGGTGCCCTGTCGACAACCCAGTTGAGATCCAGATAGGCCCAAGTGACCCTGAACTGATAGACATCGTTGAAATCGCTGGGTTAGATGACCCTTAAATCACAACATCATAGGCTGGATCACCGGTGGGTGTTTCAACCCAGCCAAATACAGTTGGGGTATCAATGGGAGGAAATGCACTAGACCCCCTCCACGAATTAATAAAAATATATGATGATGAACAGAGACTGGAGGTATCCCTTGTCACCCCTATACATACTGTAGAGGAAAAGGATCCAAAAAAGACATCTTCCCCGGCTCCTGACACTTGAATTTAGGAGATTCCACAGAATGAACAAGAAGTCAAGAGTGTCATAGACATTGAGCTCCATAATGTACTAGAGATCCAAATAGATAGTCTGAAGGATGAGCCAGAGATGGCCAAACAAAAGGGAGATTATCCACGACAAGAAATCAACGTCTCAACGGTCGATAATCAAGTAAGTACCAAGCCTACTTTTGATGCCTCAATTTAAACCGGTACTCAAATTCCCTATGAGCGAAAAATAGAAGTTGAGACTTTAGAACACAGAGAAGAAGTTCAAGAACCCGGTCTTGAACAAATATATACCATCGAAAGTCTGGGAAATACGATCACCTGGGGAGATCAACAAATCTGTGAATTTGTGGATGGATTCCCTGATATACATGCCATTCTTATGATCGAAAAAGGAAATCTACTGTGCACAGGTCCAAAAAGAAGAGGAGTATCACTCTGGAAAATTCCATCCTCATCACCACAGAGGAAAATATGATAAATAAAGAGCACACAAAAACATATGAAATTATCGGTGCAGGGATGGAAATCACCAATGCCACCGTGGATAGAGAAAAAAGGGATGAATAGCAGTTGGTTGTTGCTCTGAAAGAATTGGAACATTTGTGCCACATGGCGAAATATTACCAGGACACCACACAGGCTGCGGTGTTCCTAAGGAGTGAATTCAAGGAGGCCTACAAAAAATTTACATATGAATGACACCTATTCAGTGCAAGGATAATTGATTTGCAAGAAGACATGCTCATGTGGCTAGACACATGCAAGGATATGGAGAGGTGGTACGAGAAGGAAAAACAAGTTGTGGAAAGGGTTGACTATATCAGCATGGTTCAGGAAGGCCGAGATACAAAATAGCATGAAATATAGGTGTTAAAAGAAATCAACCTTGATCGCATAAAGAAATCGGCCGAATATTGGGCGAAAACGGTTCAGTAACCCTATCAGGAAATCCAAGAGAAATGGGCCAAGTGTGAGAAAAACTAGATCAAGATCAACTGGGTAATGAGAGACATCGACCTCCTCGAATTTGGTACACCCAAGGACTTTTTTGACTTGCACGACATAGTTAAATCGTATACCAAACAAGACTCATCATGGGCTGATGAAATAAAAAAGGTGGCAAACGTGGCACTACATCAGGTGTGAAAGTTCACGGAAAACCTGATCAAAGCTTTGGCCATGTTGCAATAGTTAAGTGCTAGAATAGTCAAGTATTGGGCACAAGCATTAGAGATAAGAGAGATTCACTTGGCCCCAATAGAACATCATAGATTCACGGATGCCAACACATGCAAGGATCTCATCATCAAGTGGTCGGAGTATGAGAATTGTCACCCACTTAAGTGAAATCCTTAGATGACTCTTAGAAAGACTGATAGAAGAAAGTGCCATGTGGTGAGTTTTTCTTTACTTAGTTACACTTTAGTTCTTAATTTTAGTTAATATTATGTTATAAATAGGAGGATCGACCTATTAGCAAAGGGTTGATGGTTGTTGCAAAGGCCCTCATTTTTCGGTTGTGTAAAGAACTATTTCGGAGTTTCCTTTAATTGAGAAGTCATGTTTAGGATGTGAGCAATTTTGTGTTTTTCATCAAAAACATGTATGATTGGATGTGGAGAATAATTATTCCTTATTTCATCTCATGATGGGATGCTGTAACGAGTAAGAGCTACTAAATATATTGATAACTTACCTGATTTAATGTTTATCGCATGCATGTTTTCATTTGATAAATTATATCTCAGTCAGTAATTGGAATACCCACATGGTTAATGTATTAGTAATAGGCTTATGGTAGATGATCATTGTCTACATGCTAGAGTGAAAGGGTTATCCCAAGCTCAGCCTCTTCTCTAGTAGTTAAGTTTGTTCCCACTTTATCACCTAGTTGGTTTATACTGACTTTTATATCGTAGCAGTCCCACCTATAATAGAAAATAAAAAAAGAGAATGTCTGAGGGTAAACCAACTAGGTGATAAGATGAGGGTAAACCAAAAAATAAGGAGGCTCGCCTCCTATATTTTACCACTTTACAAAATAAAAAAGATTTTTTCACAAAATAAACCATAAAAATATGACGTAATTCCCTAATTGGGTGACGTCTTCCACTTATAGCAAAACGTTCAGCTTGGAGAGGAATTCTTTGGGCCTCCAAAGACCATCCCTTCATGTGCTATTTTATTCTCTCCAACAAGTATGTTGATTCATGAAATCATCACCACGATCATCAAACGTTATCCCTAAATCATGACGTCAAGCCCAAGAGAGAGACGTTATGACCTTCCAAGGTCAAACATTGGGAAAATAAGGGATAGGTATCCTACTTCAAGGTTTCTTCTCGTTCCTCGAAAGGAAACTCCCATCTTATGCCTTCACCCAAGGTGTGGGTCATGTCATCCAACCTATGGGATTCAATCCCCAATGAAGGCCCAAGCTGGGCTTGTTCCTCCAAATCGTCCACCAAGCTAGGTCTTGCAAATAAAAATGAGTGTGCCCTCCAAGGGTCTCAAGTCAAATGTATCATGGAAGGTAAAGTCACATTTAATACAAGATCCACCTAAACATGTGCACAAAAACTACCTTATCAAATTAAAAAAGTGCTCAAAGATCTTAGGCAACTTTCCAAGTTTAGGTATTGGAGGGTTGTCAAGGTGACCTATTGAGTGAGTCATTCCTCAATTCAAGGGGTGTTTCCTAGGTGGACCCTCCCCAAGCCATGTAAGGAATATGGAATGGATGGGTTTCATACCTTTGGGCATGGCATTCATGACATACAGTGGTTCGTATTATCTCATTTATCGATTCCTTTGTAGAGGGTGTGCTACACCTTCATTTCAATGCATGCATTTTCCACACCCATTTATTGGAATAAATTGATTTAAATCCAAAACAATTGGGTACTACAATTGGGTAATAGAAGACTTGAAAGAAGTACCACAATGTGACTTGAAGGCAGAGTTACATAGAGTACCATATGGGTAAAGAAAAGTGTATACCACACTTGTGTATATCCCTCAACAAGTGGGACATTTATATATGTGAAATTTGTTTTTTGAAGGTCTTCAACTATTTTAAGAGAAACATTTCATTGTTCTTGACACCTCTTTGGGTGAGAAACTACAAGGTTATAATTTTATCTTTTATATTTTTCTAGCTACTTTCCCCCTGAGCCTTCAACCCCTTCTTCCATTGAAATGAGGTACAATCCCTTCTTGGGTTAGTGCACTAAAAAAACCCAAAATATAAGGAGACAAAAAGGATGAAGTATGGAAAATGATAAGTATGATCGGAAATGGTACGATGACTCATCAATGAGACCACCCAATAGAAAACCTTTTCCCCAATGGTGACCACTTACTAGGGCACAATGTCAACCACCAAGGTGAAACAGGGAAAAGAGCATAATGTCCAAGAAGACATTCTATAATCAAAATTAAATTTAAATGAAACATATATAGATGCCTCAAGTATTAAAGTGACACTTACCACAATACTTGACTTGTACCTAATGGAGAAAGACCCATTGTCTTCTGGAAATAGGCTGATGTGGTGAATTCCATCATGATGAACCAAAAAAGTGTGGTGGTGAAGTAGGTCTCCATCTATGTAAGTGGATATAATGAGTCAATATATCCCTTGAAACTCCATGTATGCAATGTAATATCCAAAAAAATAAATTACTATTGAAGTCTAAAAATACTTAGGAATTTATTTCTATTTCTGGTAAATTCAAAATTGGAAAATTATTGCCATTTATGGAAACTCCAAATTTTGGAATTTAGTTAATTGTAATTTATTATTATGACCATTGGGAAAATATTTGATTTGCCCAACCAAATATTTGACTATGACACTTGTAAGAAACAAATAGATTTTATATGTATTGTTGAGAGACAAGTGGAACAACCAGGTTGAAATCAGTTGACCATGACTGCATGAGAGGGGAACATTCTTGAACTACCTCATGGCTGAATTTTACAAGTCAAAAATCAGGAATTTGGCCATAGGCATCGCCTAAAAATCATGGATTTGTAAAGCTACGAAAATTCCCAAGGGGAAAATACCTAGGCACAATATGCTTTTACATATACAACATATGGGAGGAAGTAGGATGTTGCTGAGTATGCGGGGGAAAAGACATAACTGTTGTTATGAGCACTATTTATGAGTGCAAGGCAAGGAGAATTGGATATTTGGGGAAGGACTGTCAGGTGTTGTTATGAGCACTATTTCTGAGTGTGAGGCAAGGAGTATTGGGATCTAAAAAAGGACTATAGAGAAAGATGAGTTTCAAGGTTCTCCCTCATGGATTCATGGTTAGGCTAGGGGGTGAACGGAATAAGTAGTCTGTTTTTTTTGTTCTATGGTTGCGTGGAACTTGGCTATTCCATTTGTGGTCCCAACAATTTGTTCTGATATGTCATTCTACTCTTCCCCAGTTGAATTATTTGATGTTTAATAACTAGTAGAATGAATTTACTTAGTTCTTGTTAAATATTCTATTGATGAATAACATATAGAATATATCCACTTCTTGGGTAGAAGGAAATGAATTATTGAATAATCCTTTACAGTTGTATTTATGCATTGAGTAGAGCCAAGAAAGACTATTGTATGTGCTAACTATTGATAAATGTATGGAAGTTTTCCTGAGTAGAGATAAGAAAACTGTTGTGTGTATTAGACGAATGTGTGAAATTTTTCCTATTCCTTTGTTATAATATATGTTCTTCAATAGAGAACAATTATCAAATTAATCTATAGTTGATATTGAGGATGTATAAATTGTACAATTTCCCAATGAAATTTTGAGTGAATATTATAATTGAAATATATATATATGTGTGTGTGTGTGTGTGTATGTGTTATTACCTATACAGATTTTCTGAACTACCTAAACATCTATTACACATAAAGCTATTACTCAACTATTTCCTTTTAAGCTGACTACATTAAATATAGTAAAAGGTTACAGTTCTCTTATTTTGATAACCTCAATATCAAATGTCCAGGGATTCAACTACTTAAACCTGTTACCTATTGCAGAGTCGGTCCAATATTTAAACGAGTCTTCAAACTCTACATAACACTTGCGATCATAACTATTAGTTAGGGAAATCATCTCCAGTAGGGGTTTCCCCTCTATCCTTTTCTTTTAGGGTTGAAGATAAATTTAACCAGCTGTTTATAGGAGCCTGGTATAAAAAGTTCCACGATAATAGTGTTCTAGGGTAGATCTGTATCATTTTCAACATAATCTGGGTTTATGTTTATTAATGCTGCAAGTTAGAACCCGAGTACTTTTTTGTGCAAGACACTATCCTGGATCCAGAGACTACGAAGTTTAAATTCCTCCAAAGAAACTGAGAAATTTAATTGGTGATAAGATTGAATTCAACGGAAGTTAAAACTTGAAGATAGAATAATTTCCTGAATGGACCTCGTCCCTTAATAAAATTGTAACTTTAATGCTGTTTGGATTTGACTACATATTTCACTAGATCTGGGTTTGTGACTTGATCGCAGTTGTCAATCAAAAGAGAATCATGGGCTTTAGATCTATTCTTATCGGAATTTCACAAATTAGACAACCAAATACAAGAGTTCTGGAAACTTGTGAAACCCGAGTTCATGATTTGATCTGAGTCGTCGATCGGAGGAAGATCTTGGGCCATAGATCTAGTCTTATCGGGAGTTCGCAACTAAAAACAAAGACAAGAGTTTTGGAAAATCATGAAACTCAAGTTCATGATTTGATATGAGTTATTGACCGAAGGAAGATCGTGGGTCGTAGATCTAGTCTTATTGGGATTTCGCAACTCAGACAACCAAAGGTATGAGTTCTTGAAAACCATGAAACCTAATTTGACGATTTGATCTGAGTCGTCAATCGAAGGATGATCGTGGACCGTAGATATAGATTTATCATGAGTTCACAATTCAGGAAACTAGAGGTAAGAGTTCTGGGAACCCGTGAAACCTGAGGTCACAATTTTGATCTGAATCGTTGGATCAAGAAAAGGTTTAGGCCATTAGATCCAGTGGAGTTGCAAGAAGTTTTTTTTTGTTTGTTCGTTTTCCTGTGACATGTGGGACTAACTTTTGGATAATAAAATGTGACTCAAGGGCATCTAAGTTATCAAAATCACTCAGGGATTGCACCCATCCTAAGCCACACCAACCCTTAAGATGGCTAGATTTTTTGTCCCCGCAAGTTTCGATGCAATGACTTTAACATCACGGAGTTCCTTAACATCACACTCTATCACCGAATGTCCAACACCTCAGGGAAAAGTTGCAAGAAGGTTAAGGTCAAGAGTCTTTCGACATTCGAAAGCTCAGGAGAGATCGTAGTTGTGAGATATGAAGGAGTGTGAGTAGATTTGGCACTTTGAAATATCGAGAAATTGGGAATCAAAAGTGAAAAGGAGGGATTTGTTCCAAAGTCCCAACACACAAAATTATGATTCGCGAGAGAGGGATCTGGGTGGTCAGATCGCAGTGAAATCAGGACCATTGATCTCATATAGTTGAAATAGGGAGTTCCCAATACATGAAATCTCGATGCACTCAGAGGTAAACCCCAGGGTTTGGCTAGAGGTAAAATCGATGGAAGTTAAGGAATGGATCTAGCAAGCCCTCGGCCCCTGTTGAGATTTCTGAGGTCGGAAGAGTCTAGGAGACTCACACACAAAGTCTCGATACGCAAAATTGTTAAATGCCTTTTGTCTAGGTGAGTGGTCATAGCCATGGTCATGTAAGGGAAGGGTGTATTCTAAGAAGATCTAACGTTGGTCATGCGTTGTTCTGAACAAAGTTCAAGAGGGGGCTCACAGGTGACTTATAACTTGCACCTTTGGAGAAAGGGAATGTGTATTACTTAAGTAGATATTATAAAGTCACCCTTTATTTTTAATTCTGCGATAGATGCATTGAACCTTATATTAAGTGTGCAATCTATGCTTTAATCTCAAATTAGTTTAGACCTGTATGATATGGATATTGTCTATGCATAAATTTTTCTCTAATTCGAGTGGGGTTATTCCTCTGTAATCGAACATTAATATGTATACATATATGTATAGATACATGGAAATGATATTAATGTTAGTGGGGCTTTACTAACCTTTATGCTTATATTTGATAACTTAGTAAACTAAAAGACTGGGAAATAGAGAAGTTACCCTGGAAGTTTATGCATATGATTACTCTGTAGTAGGAAATAACTTAGAGATAAAATATGTTATAATGGTAGTTAATTGTGTCAATAATTGGAAACATAAACCTTTAAAAAGTTAATAGTGTTGACAACTACCTACATATAATAATAGTAGGACTTTCGAGATAATTTGTTCGAAGAGAAAGAGTTTTAATGTCCCTAAGGATTTCTTTTTATTTGGTGAATTTGGGGAACATTACATATGGTATTAGATAAAAGGTTACAACAATTGGACCTTAAATAGGGCTAAAAATATTTGATTAACACATGAAATCGTGTTTAATGAAAAAACTAACAAAACATTTATTGTTACAAACATAAAAACTTTATTTCTGTTGTGATCATGGTAGCAACTAAATGCTTCAAGTGTTCTGATTCTATCTTGCTAAAAATTAATATATCATCAAGATATACAATGACGAACTTCCCTGTGAAATCCTTCAGGATCTCATTCATCAACCTCATGAAAGAACTGGGCATGTTTGTTAAGCCAAATGGCATGAAAATCCATTCATACAGCCCCTAATTCGTCTTGAATGTTGTCTTCCATTCATCACCTTCTCTCATTCAAATTTGATGATACCCACTTTTCAAATCAATCTTTGAAAAAAATATTCCTCCACTAAAGCAATCCATCAAGTCGTCCATCATTGGCAATGGAAATCTTTATCAAATGGTAATATTATTGATTTCCCTTGAGTCTGTACACATTCTCGAGCCTCCATCTTTCTTTGGGCTGAGCACAATCAGAACAATGCATGGACTCAAGCCTTTCCGAATCAATCCTTTGTCCATTAAGTTTTGGACCTATCTCTTAACTTCTTCACTTTCCCACAGCGTCAATCGATATGCTTCTTTTTTCGTTAAATTGGCCCCAGGTATAAGATCAATATGTTGGCTTATACTCCTGATAGGTGGCAATGAACAAGGTAGTTCTTCCACTACTATATCAACAAATTATTCCGGTATCTCCTGAATTTCTTTTGGTAGATCATCTATCCTCGTACTAGTCAAAACAATTATGGGCTTCCTAACCACAATAAATTGTGTCTTCCTTATTCTTAACTTCATCAAGAAGTTCCTTCCCTCTCATGAGAACTACGGTGTTGCTCATCTTTGTTTTCACTTCTTTATCCTTAATCGGTAGCAACATGTGAGTCCTACCATTTTTCTCCAGGGTGTATGTGTTATTTCTCCCATCATGAACCATGTTTCTATCATATTTCCATGGTCTACCCAATAATACATGACAAACATCCACGGGAATGACATCACATAATATTTCATCTTTATATTTTCCTATTTTAAATTCAGCTAAACAATTTTTAGTGACATTTACCTGATGTCCTTTTTGTAGTCAAGAAACTCTGTATGGGATTGGATGTACAACAGTCTCCAACTCCAAATTTTCTACCATCTCTATAGATACAATATTGTCTGTGCTACCACTATCCACTATGACCTTGCATACCCTCTCTTTAGATTTGCAAGCAGTCCTAAACAGATTGTTTCTTTGGGCTGAGTTCTCTAGTTCCTTCTCTTGTTTCAAGAGAACTTTCCTCATCATGAAAGATCTTCTTCCCTCAGCGTCTTCTACCTCAATATTCTGTCCTTGAGCTTTGGAAATTTGATTTTCAACACCATATTTCTTCCTATATGGACACTCATAGGATTTATGTCCAATTTTTCCATAGACGAAGCATTTCACTTCACCTCCTCTGCCTCTTCCTCTTCCTCTAGCTCGAGAAAAAGTATTTCTATCAGCATACTTCCTTCCTTGTGAAATTCCTCCTCTCTCTATTTGAGTTTGAGGTTTCTTCCCCTCTTCTTTAGGTTTATGAGTTCTGTCTTGGGAAATTGTTTTGCCTCTAGCTTGAATTCTGCCTTGGCCTCTTTGACCTTGCTTCTGGCTCAGCTTCTCTTTAGCTTTCAGAGCCATCTGATGAGCATCTTCCACTTTCTGAATGGTCATCATGCTCATCTCATATTGAATGTCATATCCCAAACCATTCATGTTCCTGGAAAAATTTTCATCATCACTTTCTTGATGACCTTCTCTGATGTTTATCCTATAAAATTCTTCAGTGTATTCCTTTATTGACATAAGCTTCTATCTCAAATTATGCATCCTCCGAAACAGAGTGAGTTGATAATCCTTTGGTATAAGTTTATCTTTCATATTTGCAACAATTATATCCCATATTTTGATTTTCTGCTTTCCCTTCCAACATCTGTTAGCCTGCAATTCATCCCACCATAGTGTTGCATGCCCTTTAAGTCTAGTGACGGCATGTTTGACTTTCATGTCTTCCTCGACATCCTCGTAGTCGAATTATTTGTCTAGAAATCTAATCTAGTCTAGAATCTCTTCAATGTCTAAGTTGCCTTCATACACTAGAATGTCCATTTTTTCTATAGCACCTATCCTTGCAACAACCCTTAATAGGCATTCATTTACAACATCTTCGACTGCAACTTCTTCTCCTTCGTTTCTAGCTTCATTTTCACTTTCAACCTCACTAATGTCCCTAGTGTC
>JASDQU010412147.1:0-10443 GCA_032191745.1 Picea mariana | reverse complement strand
CGAAATATTTGTGTATTATGGTTATTATGAATTCATTGGTTCTATAGTTCATTGTGGAAATGTTTGAATGCACAAGAACCTTGGTTAACTATTGATATTGTTCTCATGAGTTCAATTTTCATATCAACATTCATGAAAATTAGTACAGGCATATTGTACTTGCATCTTCGTTTCACCTTACTGGCCCGAAACATTAATGAGACCATTCATTATGCGCATAGGGTTTTGTACTCTATAGGATTTGGCACTCATCGTGAGAAATGGTTTGGAGTCTTGCGAACCTTATGGTTTTCATTTTCCCTAATTCTCTTATCCGAGTTATGATATCCCCCAGACTCTACGATTTTTGTGCCATTACATCCCGTTAAGACCTGTCTCTGTTGCTCATCCGTTGGAAACATAAACCTATCCCTTATGATATCTGTTTCATCCTTGTCACAGTGGTAATGTCACCCATGGTTCGTATCGATCCGAACGGATGCCAAGATTTTCTATCCCATGATGACAAAATTAACGACCTAAAGGCTCATGGATGGGATGTGTTCCTCAAGAATTTCAAAGGCTATAATCTCCAGGTTGCAAAATCTTTTGCACAAAATTTTGACAGATTTAGAGCCAAGATTGGGGATATACAGTTGGAATTAATAGAGGATTTCATCAGCAAGGTGATAGGTCTCCCATTAAAAGGTGAGAGGTGGTTTAAAAACGCTAAAATAGAAGATGTCCCATGGATTTTATTCATGGCTTCCCACCAAACCACTTGTTGTACAAAAGGTATTTCTATTGCTCTATTAAAACCTAGATGGCATAGTCTCATTTTAATTCTGAAGCAGTTTGTTACATGTGAAGGTTGATATGGGATGGTTTTTCTGTACCACATTCATTTTCTTATGAATTTCATTGGGTTTGAGTTGGATATGACTTTTTACCTGTTGATGAGTCTTTACAAAATTTCCAAGCGTTATAAGCGACAGGGTATCAATTCGAGTCGGTTTCACCATGGACTCGTTAAAATATTGTTGGTTTATCACTTGTCAAAAATAGGTGACAATTGGGAGACCTTTATGATCAGAAATGGCTTCACCTAGGTCAATGCTACAATCAACCCTCTTTTAATTTTAAACCCTAATTCAGACAGACCAGTGACTGAAAGCCAGGTCATTAATTCAATTGATGGCCCATAATTTATTGAATCAGTTTCTGTTGTTGATGAAACCCCTGTGGATAAAGAATTACCATGTAGGTTTTCACCTAGAAGATATCTGGAAGAAGTAATTGACGAATTAAAAGAAAAGGATCATCCTATGCCTATGAACGATTCTAGTTTAAACATTAGTGATAAACCTATTGTGAAGAATTTTCGTAAGGGAAAGAAACCACAGAGCATGGATTTAAGTTTCGGGAATAAGAATGTTGGTCGTTTGATTTCTAGAGAACTAAGAAATCGAAAGAGTAATCATATGATCTCTATCGATCTAATTGAGATCGATGATTGGTGTTCAGATCGTGAGACAGACGATTTCTTGGCTCGTGAAGACCCAAAAAATCAATGTTTCAGGAGAGAGGTTATTACCCACGTTGAACAATATGATTTCGTGACCAATTTTCCCCCATGTCTTAAGGGTAAAGAAGTATTTTTCGGGTATCGGTCACAAATTGGAACAAACCACAGGTAAAAATGAAGCACCCCTTGTAGAATGTGTTCCACATCGATCTGTCATTACCCCGGTACACTGTGATAGTTGTCTCAATTAGATAGAGCGTTACTATACAGATGTGTCGCTTTTATAGGCTTGAGTTAAACGCTTGGCTGCTCATAATGCTTTGTTGAAACAAGAGAACCTTAACCTGAAGGAAAACACAAAGAGGGAGAATAAATGATTCAAGAGGGCCGAGAATATAATCATTAAGAACACAACCAGTTTCAAAGCAATTATAAATTCTGAACTGTCAGATCCCTCTTTGGTAATTTTTAATGGTAAAACGATTTTGTTTTGATTTCATTCAATTCTGTTATGAAAAAATGAAATAAGTAGATTTCATTTTTTATTTCATCTACTAAAAATAAGACTATCTACAAAATCTATGATTTTGTAGCCAGTCTCTTTTGAATAATAATTAGCAATTGTTTTTTCTGAATATCAAATCGGTTTTTTCTATTTACATGAAATGGAAGATTATAGTGGTGATTGCATAGAGAAAACACTTTGAATCATACGTTCAAATATTCAATAGTTTATGTCTTTTTTATGTTTATAAAACTTTGTCTTATTTAGACAAAACCAACTCATGCATGAGTGGTTACTATTTTCACTATTTTTGTGATATTATCCAATTTTTGTGGATTCAATTCTATCTTGTATGATATGAGCATTTGAATCCTGAACTAGTTTAAATACTGTTCACTCTTGGTAGTGAGGGCATCTTTTTTTGGACACATTATGGATATGTAACTTTCAAGACTGTATGGACAAGCTGCTCACTCCTTGGCTTTAGACCAGCGTGGCGCTTACCCATTATGTTTTGCCTTTTATATTATGGAATTTTATTATGTTTATACAACTTTAGTCTTATGATCATATGATACTTCATATTATTCAACACTATAATTTTGTCTATAAATTGTTGTCCTATATTACATATGTGATCATTATTTCATTTAAATATCATTGATTTATGCTTGATGTTAAATGATGTATTACATGAATTCTTAATATTAAATTTCTTTCACTATAAGTGTTCATCATTGCAAGATCACCAGATCTGTGTGTTTATTACTCTGCTCTTAGATTTCTGCTCCAAAAACACCTTTGAGTTTGCTTCTGGGAGTGTTAGCCCCAGCCTGTTACAATTTTTTCTCACAGGAAAGACAAATGGGAGTTTGAATTGCGCAAATACATAAACTCATTAGTTGATTAATCTTAGGTTAGTTTACTCGTATTCTATTTCTTTTGTTATTTTATTTATCAATGAAATAAGAATAATTTAAATTGGCTTTGACTGTTATGTTGTTCGTATTTCAAATTGTGTTTTAATTAGTATTTCTTTAGTTCTTTAGATTTTAAATATAAAATATAAAATGTATGTGCTTTCTTTATCTACTTCATAAACAATTTCCAAAAAACATTGATTTCACAAGACATCCAGCAAAACTTGCAAATTGTATATACGTTGCTCAAAACCATATGTACACATCCACACTTCTATTTTTGACATTCAGAGATTATTAAATTCATATCTTTAGTATTGTAGTTTCATAGATTATTTTCATTTATTTCATTTTTAGGACTTTAGTTGGCCAATGGAGCCATTAAACTCGTAAGGTCATTTCATTCCAAACGGCTTGGGTTATTTAGACAGCCCGGGTCTAGATTTGACCTTCCAGTTGACGGTGTGTCATTTACGCCTGTCAACAAATGGAACTAGAAGGGAGGTTGAATTAAATTGATGGCACGTGGAGGTCACAAGAATACTCCCCCACACACTCACAGTCCTGTCGTAATGTGTAGTCGCTCAGACAATAACGTTACACTTGAAACAATAACTAACTCAAACGATAACCCTGAGATTCTTGTTGAACCAGTGACACCAGTTCCTCAAAGGGTCGGCGTATAAGAAATTGTTCGTCAATCACTCATAAGAACGCATAGTGCCTTAGCCCGTATCAGACAACCTGGAAGGCCACTTAATCAACCCCTTGATTTCTCGGATATTTTGATAACAACTTCAAGGCACTGGTCTACTCCAAAACCCTTTAGGTGGAAATACTACCAATCCTACTGAAACACTCATTCCTCGAGCAGGAGGACCCGGTATTCAACCATCCCCACATGATTCTTCTCCATCCTCTTCAGGAGGAGAGTCTTCAAATGAAGAAAAATCTTCATCAGAACCATCTCATCCTTTGACACCACCAACTTCCATGGAAAACCAAAATAATCTTGCCAAACCTTGGCTCGATCAAGATGTCGTGGTTGTACCTGGACCCCAACATCCATTACCGAAACATCCGGAGAAATGGTTGCCTAAATTCGATCCTGATTCAAAGAATTCCGTTGAGGATCACATCAAAAAATTTATGTTGGCCATTAGACTCCGAAGTGTTGAACACGAGGATGTAGTATGTAGATTATTTCCTTATACTTTTGAGGGAAATGCCTCCACATGGTATTTTGCTCAACAACCCCAAACCATCATCTCTTGGGACAAGTTTGAAACTTGTTTCTTAGAAAAATTTGGAGATGACAAATCTCTTGAAGTCTTGGTTATGGAACTCTCCAGCTTAAAAATGAATCATAAGGAAAAAGTGAAGGAATTTAACCAAAGATTTTTGATGTTAAAGAGAAAAATCCCTGTAGAATCGATGCCTACTGAAAGTTTAATTGTTTCATATTATGCCAAAGCCTTGCACAATAACATAGTCGTATGGTTCAAAAGGTCTAAAAAGAACACGTTGTTAGAAGCTTTTGAGGAAGCAATTCAAATTAACAAAGATATATTGAGCCTAAAAGACAATTTTAGTAGTGAAGCTTAAACAACCTCACCCTCTAAGAAGAAAATAGAGATTCTCACTAGGCCTCCTCAAACTAAAAATCAACAAGAAACTTTAGAATTGGAGATCTTGCAGAAAGATTTCCAAAAACCATCAAATCAGGTCATCGACTTGAAGATATCAGCCGAGGAGAAATCCATAAGAAAAGGAAGTTTTAAAACTCCTTTCAGAAAACCTTTTCCTCCGAACCGGCCAAACCCGACCACAGAAGGTCTAAATTTCAAAATCTTACAGTATGCTTTGCAAACCATCTTAGAAGCACGTGATAATTCTGCTTTTGTTCCTCCTGAAAGTTTTGAAGATGTAGTTGAGGAAGAGGTACCAGAAGAGGAAGACTCATCTCCCCCTGTTTTCGGTCACTTATCGAACACTATTTTCCAAGTGAATTTCGAAACTGTCCACCCCTACAACACAAGAAGCAAAGAACAAAACAAAACCCCTTCTGAAGCAAGTAAAAATGTGTTTCCGAAGCAATCAAAGAAAACTGAAATTAAATAAAGCTTAACAGCCCCAGTTTTAGAATACAATTTAATTGAAGATCTAAAAAAATTGAGGGCTAATATTTATGTTTCTGAGTTGCTGAAATTTCCCCTTATTTTGCAAAAAATGCTTCAAAGTATAGCTGAAAACAGTAAAAAGAGCGACTCTAGCAGCAAAAAATCAACAGAAATTGATTCAAACGCAGCTAATAATGTCCCAACTAAAAGGACATATGAACCACCAGACAAAAGGGACTTTACAGAAAAAACTATAGCCAATGTAAATATAATTGTTTTAGGGACAACAACAAAAAATCAGCAGAATTCTGTTGTTAACACTCGGAAAAATTTCCTGCCTTTTTTGTTAACCTTTGAAATTTTTAATAGGAATGTACATAATTGTATGGTCGATTTCAATGCATCATCAAACATGATGCCTCTATCTGTATGAAAAAAAATTAATGCAGAAGTTAAACCTTCCTATCTTAAAATCATTCAGCTGGATCAAACAAACGTGAAAGTAATTGGTGAGCTTAAGAATGTATTGATTAGATTATCATCCAATCCTAAGGTTCATCAGATAATTGATATTATCGTTGTTGATATCCCTGAATTTTATGGCTTGTTTTTAAGCAGGGATTGGTTAGAACAGCTGCACGGTTACTTTGCCATAGATTGGTCTCACTTGTGGTTGCCTGAAAATCGACAACCCAACAAAATCAGGATAAACATAGAACGTTATCTTAAGCATATTGTAATGGATCTGAATGATACAAATGAACCTTTCATTACATCTACTAATTCATTTGAAACGTAGGGAATGAATACCTTCTTTGGTAATTTCATGACCGAAATCTCTCCCATCACTAATCCTGCGCAGCAATCTGAAGTTGTAACCTGTACTCAGACATCCAGTTTGCCAAGTATGCCAAGTACTTCCGATGACACATAGATCTGGTCCTTATACTTTGACGGATCCAAATTCCAAAGAAGGAGTAGGTACTGGTTGTGTAGTCATTGATCCTATAGGTAATAAGAATTTTATTGCTTGTTGGTTAGAGTTTGAATGTACTAATAACATGGCTAAGTACAAAGCACTTCTACAACGACTCAGGAAAGATTTGGATATGGAAGTGTGGAATTTGATAGTATTTGGTGATTCAGAAATCATGGTTAGGCAAGTAAGGAATGCCATACATTGTTTATCACCACATCTAAAAATCTACCAAACAGAGGTATGGATTTTAATGCATAAATTTTCAACATTCAACATAAATTCCATTCCTAGATTGAGTAATTCAGAATCTGATTTATTGGCCAATGTTTCTTCTAAACTATTGCCCACTGAAGGTCTTTCCCCTAATGCGTTTTCAATTTTATTATTGTTTAGGCCGTCGATCCTGGATAACATTACAAATTGGAGAGTATTCGATGATGACCAACAGATTATCAACTTCCTGCATATGGAAGACACCTTCCAAGGTGCAGTCATTGATGAAGGTACCCACGATGAGAACCTCCAAAATTTCACGGTAATATCTGATCCTTGATCTCCTGAATCGACATCCGAGCTGGTAGACTCTATCCCCAGATCTGTTGTAAGACTAGAGAAATTTTATGACTTGCATGGTAAATTTAGAGGGATAGTAAATTATTAAACTAATAGTTCTTCTTTGATTTATGAAACGGTTAATTTAGGAATAAAGGATAATCCTCAAAATATTAATCTGGGAAAGGGATGTTCCAAGAAAGAAAGATCTACTTTTATAAAGTTATTTAAAGAATTTAAAGACGTTTTTTCTTGGATGTATGATGACTTGAAAACATTCAACCCTAACATCATACAACATGTTATCCCCATGAAACCCTAGACTCAGCGTTTTCAATAGAAATTGAGGCCACTGTTAAAAAAGAACTAAACAAATTACTAACTACAAAAATAATTTTCCCGGTTAGGCACATGCAATGGGTGTCTAATTTAGTCCCTGTAAGGAAGAAAAGTGGTGAAATTTGACTCTGTTTCGATTTTCAGAACTTAAATCGAACATCTGATAAATACAACTACCCCGTTCCTTCAATGGAACAAATCCTACATCAAGTTTCTGGTTCCAAAAGACTATCTCTACTAGATGGATTTTTAGGATACAACCAGGTCCTCATGTCCCCCTCAGAATAGCTTAAAACCAACTCTCGCACCACATGGGGCACTTATGCCTACAGGAAAATGCCTTTTGGATTGATAAACGCCAACGCCACTTTTCAGAGAGCAATGGATATTGATTTTCATGGCCTCATTAACCAGTCAATTGTGGTCTACCTTGATGATGTCATCGTCTTCTCTAAAAATAAGAAAGATCACTTGTCTCACCTCAGGGCTATCCTGGAACGATGCCACAAGTTCAGCATATCTCTCAACCCTAAGAAATCGGTCTTTGTAGTGGAACAAGGTAAACTTCTTGGGCTTATAGTGTCTAATGATGGAATGATTATTGACCCTGAAAGAACCCAAGATATTGCTAAACTCCCCCCTCCTTCTTCCAAAAAATCCATGCAGTCCTTTTTGGGAAAGCTTAATTTCGTCAGAAGGTTTGTCCCAAGTTTCTCAGAAATGGTAATACCATTACAAAATTTAATTAAAAAAGATTTTTTGTATTGTTGGGGATCACAAGAAATTCAAGCTTTTGACTCAATTAGAAAATCAATAATAGAAGCCCCTTCCTTGAAGAGTCCCGATTTTTTTCAGGATTTCACTCTTTACACCTTTGCTTCTGATCGATCTTATGTTGTTGTATTTATGCAGAAAAATGTTGAAAGAAATGAAATACCCATTGCCTTCATGATCTCATCTTTTAAAAGAGAAGAGCTTAATTATCCAGCAGTAGATCAGCAGGAATATGTTGTTTTCAAAGCAGTGAAACACTTTTGGTCTTACCTTTTGAAATCCAAAACCAAGGTTATTGTTCCTTATCCTGCTATGAGAAACCTGTTAGTACAAAAAGAGCTTGGCGAGAAAAGGGAAAATTGGATGACTTCGTTACAGAAATATGACCTTGAAATAACTCCTGCAAAAATTATTATAGGTCAAGGCTTGTATAAACTAGTGGCCGATTGAGTTGAAGAACAAGAAAGTCAAATGAACACCTCAATTGTAAATCAGCACAACCAAAAACAGATTAGTTGTGCACAAGCCACTACCAATTCTTGGCATGCGAACATTATATTATATTTAACACATGGATCTGCTCCCCTCAATATTGATCCTAAAAACAGAAGAGCACTTAGGCTTAAATCTGCATCTTTCTAGTTAATAAATGATGTATTGTTTCGAAATAACTTTGATGGTGTTCTTATGCGTTGTTTATAGAAGGAAGAGTTAGAACAAGTGTTATCTGAACTTCATGCAGGTGAAGCTGGTGATCACTTCGGTGGAGATACCACCGCCCACAAAGTGCTAAGAGCTAGGTACTATTGGCCTACCTTGTTTAAATATGCCCATGCGTTGTGTTGTAAATGCATAATCTGCCAAAAGGCTATAGGATGGGTGAAAAAGGCAACATTACCTTTGTAGCCTGTCACTGTAGATGCCCCTTTTCAGCAATGGGGCCTTGATATCATAGGACCAATTAATCCCTCTTCTTCACAATAGCACAAGTATATCCTTACAACAACAGATTATTTTACTATATGGCCTAAAGCTGTACCTTTAAAAGTGGTGAACACAAATTAGGTAGTATCTTTCCTGAACTCTCATATCATCACTCGATTCGGCATTCCCGAATGTTTGGTTTTTTATAATGCCTCTTACTTTTCATCCCTTGATATGAACATTTTTTCTATGGAAAAAGGGATTAAGCTGAAGTATTCTACAAGCTACTACCCTCAAGGAAATGGCCTAGCAGAATCAACAAACAAAAATTTAATCAAGATTATTAAAAGAACAGTTTAAGAAAATCACAAGAACTAGCACAATGCACTGTATAATGCACTTTGGGCTGATAGGGTAACCCCAAAAGCCTCTGTTGGTAATTCCCCTTTATTTCTCATCTACGGAAGAGAAGCAATTCTCCCTCCGCATGTTCTACTTCCTTCTCTGCAATTGTCGCAAAAAGTTCAAGAAGAGGAGTGCCCTCCTCTAGAAAATCGAATAAATGCCTTATTAAAACTGGAGGAAGTGAGAAGACAAGCAAAACAGAAACTGGATCAGCATCAGCAAATGGAAAAAGGTCGGTTTGATTCAAATTCTTCTTTAGATAGGAATTTCGATGTCATAGATTTGGTTCTCAAGTGGGACAAAGCTCACGAGGGAAAGGGGGAACACACCAAGTTCCAGAATCTATGGCTGGGACCATTTGTAATTTCTGAAAAATTGGGTCCCGACTCTTTGCGTTTGCATTTGGAGGGACAACCAGACACTTTCCTAGTGAATGGCCATGCTCTCAAGAAATGTTTCGCCTGATGATTTTTGTTCCGCTCTTTTGTAAATATTTTTTTAATTTTCTTTTCTGTTTTTTTATTTTGGTTCTTTTCATTTTGCTTGGCTTTGATGTGTTTTCTGAACAATTATGTCTAAGTCACCATCTCATTTGTGGAAGCGGAATCAGAATTTTTGTTCGTTAGCAACAATTGATAACCTTCCAAGCACCTGAGCAGTAAGTGCTAAAACTCAGATCAACAAAAGTGGGTTTCTATTCAAATCAGTGTTTATGGTTTCTCATTGAAATTACAAGTAGACGTGATTTTCATTAATAAAATTCTAACGCTGTCCCTATTTTGAGAAAAACAACTCAGTTGTACCTTCCTGTCCTCGAGATGATTTCCTAACTGAAATTTAAGTGTCCAAATCATGATGAAGGTCATCAAAACAGAAGAATAATTGGTAAAATATCAAATTTTTCATTCCAAACTACAAAATTTTCAATATCACCCCGCCCTCTTGAATATTATTAAGTTCTGCAAACTATAAAAAAAATCTAGAGGGTTGAAAGCACGGTAATGTGTGGAAAGTGTATGTAAACCCATCGGAACGCTGAACAGGTCTACTGGTAGCAGGTAAATGCATGCATGATACCAAGGCAAATTCATCGGGGTACTAAAGAGCCTTGCTGGCAGCGAAGCAATGCCGGGTTTAAGAACATCCTCAAGTTTGTTTTCAATTTGATCAAAATAAAAAGATGTCTCATATCATAAATGGACGACTCTTGGATAGGATAGAGGTACTAGAGTGGGTCAGATGACATCCATGTCGAGGCTATGGACATCTGCTGGCAGTAGTGGCCCTGTCAACAATATCGAAGTCAACTGCATAAACAATCGCTACACTCGTAATCTAAGTTAGATACCGAATGACATTTTTTCAGAAAGAAATACATTTGATGCTAAATTGCGTTATTTTCTGAGTTACGATTAGTATGC
>JASDQU010412143.1:0-10443 GCA_032191745.1 Picea mariana | reverse complement strand
GACGGGGGGGTCATTAATAAAAAAACTTTATTATCACCCACATATGTGGGTGATAATAAATTTTTTCTATTAATGGCCCCCCTCCTCCCCCTCCCCCCCCCCCAAAAAACCCACATATGTGGGTGGGGGGCATTAATAGAAAAACTTAAAAAGGTACGACCAAGGCTGTTGAGTACAAAAAGAATTGCTAGTAAGAGAGAAATCCAACGCCATATTACTGTCTTTTACATTGATATAGATGATATTCCTATAATTATTATCAAGCTTTACCGAATACAAAATATTCAAAGATCATATGCATTTACCATACATAAACCATATCTTTGCAAAATTACTAAATTTCTGGACTAGATTATGCTTTTATGACTTCTTCTGATGATGGTTCCACGACCACGTTCAAATCAGGAAACATCATATTTGAATTGTCCTCAGGTCGGCTATGTTCTTCTTTTTCCTAGTTTTGGATAGAGGAATATGAGGATGATGCCCTTGCATCCAATTGAATTTGCAAAGACTCTCCTTGTCTACGGAGAAAGTCCACTTCATCCTGGAGTTGTTTGATGAGTGCTCTATGTTGGTCCATAGTTTCAAGAGTAAAGGAAAGTGTCGAACTGTGAGAGTCTACTTTTAGAGAGAGCTGGTGGGTGAAGGTAAAATTGTCCTCCATCAGATCATCATCTTTAAGCTCCTGTGCTTTCTGTGGCTCGTTCCTGGTTTCCATTTTGAGAAATTGAGAATAGGGGTTGAATTCTATAATTGAAAAATTATCCACATGGTAGCAACCAACCAAAATTACTAGATCCAAAATAACATTAAAGTTCGAGGTTAGATTCCAAGAAGAAGGAGTTATGATACGCTTCCCTAAGAACCCTCTACTTTCACAAACAAAGAAATTGGACTTAGAAAAAGTTTCTAACTGGAACCTAACCAAAATGAAAAGGAGAATAGGAAGATTGACCAAGAAATCGACCAAATTGTTTTGCTAGGAGTCAAATGGCAGTAGAGAGATAAAGTCCCCTTCACCAAGCCATTGGAAAACCACCACAAAATCTTAGGAACTCTCCAAAGATAGAATAAATTCAGGGACTCCACACCAATTGATAGAGTAACAACTACTATATTTGTATTAATACCCTGCACTTCAGCCAAGATACTCTGCTTGAAGCCAACCTCCAACCACAAAGAAATCAAAAGATAAAAATGAGGTCCTCTTCCTAACCATCGGGTACCTGATTCTTCACTCCACCAATGGATTTCAAAAACTCTCCGAAGACAGGCTAAACGCTAGAATTCCTAACCAATTGAAAGATTTTCTACTTCTTGCTCCTTAACAATAACCTACAGTGGCATTCTCTTATCCTTAATAGAACCTCGAGAAGCGGAGATCCATGAATTTGGGCTTCTAAATATCTTCCCACACACTATAAGTCCTAACGAAGCTGTCGTGGCCTATACTATCCAATTCACCTCAATCCCATTCATGATTGCAACCTTTTCTCTCATCATCAAATCCATCATCGTTGGATATGGGTTGGGAATGCTAATTACTTCCTGCAATAAAGTCCCATGGGGATAAGTACTCATGAAGTAGAGAACCTCTCTTCTCTATTTCGATGATGAGATCATCGCTAAGTGCAGCCTGCACATCCCCATGAGGCTGAAGATGGTGGTGGTACTATCACTCCTACCCCGAATATGACTATCCCATCACTATATGTTAAATCCAAGTGTCTCCCCTTGTGCGACGTGGGCTCAACTGACCCAATTTTATCATAAGGTATTTTCCATTAGGGAGGTGCTATAAAGGATACCCACCCTTGGAAACTCAAGGATATAGGGTCCATGCTAATTTCCCTATTATCCATCCCATTGACATCCCACTTATTCCCTCTCAGAATATGAAATAATTGAGCTTGAGTGGTACTCAAGACTAGCTTCATTCTGTCAATAATTCTCTTAATTTTGGAATCTTTATGAGTAGTTCCCAGAACAAAATATCAGATGATGTTTTTTGAATCACCCACTATTGTTATATGGTTCAACTAATGTTCCTGTGTTAACAAGATCCATTGATAAACCACATATAATTCAACCATATTGTTTGAAGTCTTTCCCAAGTTCCAAGAAAAGTCTAGGACTCGATTTCCTCTAGGCCTATATAACACCCCTCCCGCACCTGCCTCCCCTGGGTTTCCTTTTGAAGCCGCGTCAAAACACAGGATGGATCCCAATTGAGAAGAAATTCAAAGATTATATTCCTGAGGTGAAGCCTGAAGTTGCTAGAATGATCTTTGGGTTCTTTTGGAGGAAAGAAAAAATTTGACATTCATTTTAGACATCCATAGCTCTTTGCTTTTTCTAGTTGCTCAATTTTCTCAAATTTTATTCTTCATGATGTGAGATATTCCCCCAATTGGCCCATCACATGAGTAGCTACAGAAGGGGGGATAATCAATTTATTTTGAAAAATTGCTTTGTTCCTTTCCAACCATAGTTTCCAACACACAAATTTAATGGATGCTTTCTAGACTCGATGAAAGGACGACTTGTTGGAAAATGACCCCTTATAAAATTTACTCCATTTCCCAATCATAGCTCTACAAGTTGAAGGCCATGTACAATATTATGCATTATTTATGAGTATACTAAATTCCACACTTGTATTGAGAAAATACAATCCAGCAAGAGATGCGATGATTATTTAAGGTCTTGTCTACATAGCGCACATATAAATGGTCCCATAATACCTCTTTTGAGAAAATTTTCTCTCGTGAGCAACTTATTGTGTGCTAATTTCCATCCAAAAATATTAACCTTTGGGAGCCCATATATATTCCATATCTCATTCCAAATGTTGGAATTTTATGTAAGCTGGGATTGCTTGATTAGGAGCTTATGCCCTTCCTTTATTGAGTAACCAGAAGTGCCCCAACCCCTACTGTCCTGCTGATGAAGGTGAACAAGAGCTGACCCATTGATAAGAAGGAGGAATGAATGAGTTGCTCAAGAGAGAATATGAGGGACTTATCCCAATTTCCAACCCTTCCAAGATCCATTAATGTGCCATTCTGAAATGTCAAAAAGGGAAATTTTTCCCTGATTTGTTAGCCAAGTCCGATTAGGAGCCAGGAATGAGATGTCTTTTAAGATCCTGGAGGCAGAGAGGCAATCCTCCCAAAGATTGATTTTCTTTCCATTCCCTGGGATTCCAAAAATATGGTCCCATAAGAAAGGAAGATAGGATCTTATTAATTTCTAGATAGGAGAACTTGATTGATGATTAGGGTCTATGTCCAAGCATCTCCTTCGATTTCTTGAAAGATATTTGTGGAAAATTTCTTTCTTCCACCAATCATTACCACTAGTTATCAATCTCCAAATAAGTTTTTCCCCTAATGCAATATTTATCTTTTCAGGGTCGCAGACTCCTAACCCATCATGTTCTTTAGATGCATAGACTGTATTCCAATTGACCATATGAAATTTTTTCTCATTATCATTCCCCCCTTGCCAGATAAATTTGTGAATTATCTAAGCCATTGCCTTTTTAATACCCATTGGAGCTAATAGAGTTGAGAATTGAAATACGGGGAAAGAAAATAAGACTGATTTCACCAGAACCAATCGGCCTACCGGGTTCAACCATATTTCCCCCCAAACTTCAAATTGGTCTTTTATCTTTTGTAGGATGACTTGCCATGTCTCCCTTGGGAGAGATTTTAGGCTAATTGAAGTGCCTAAATATTTAAAGTATTTCCAATCCACCGAGAAAGGAAATTGCAATAGACTGGAATTTCTCAAAAGAGCACCAACTTTTATATTCCACACATATATTTGACTCTTGTTTTTGTTTATAATTACTCTTGAGACTTCACCATACTGATCCAATACCAATTTAAATCGACTGGCCATAATTTGAGAGGCACCTTCTAGCAACAGGGTGTCATCCGCAAATTGAGAATGATTTATTCTCCCAACTCCTCTTGCGATCTTCAAACTGTTATAGCAAGATTTGCCTCACACTATGAAATCTTGCACATAAGGCCTTGTTCCATTTCCCTATGCAGACTTTTCATCCCTTTTTTCAAATCCCAGAGCTAAAAATACATTTTTTCCACATATATGCACTTTGCCTACTATACGTCATGGGTATACGTAGGTTGCACCACTACAACTCATGTACATCAGATTTGTGTCCAAAAATGAAAATTTGTGTCGGGTTTCCATGTCATGATAGGAGATCAATGATCCTTGGCTTTCCATATACTGGAAACATTCTGACACGGCCCTTTAGTTCCACTTGAAGGCTATAAATGGGCCAATTACGAGCTATGGAAAGAAGGATAAATAATTCAACTTTGAGAGAAAAGTTACTCTAGAGGAATTATTCACTTCACATTGAGTTTGCATCACTTTGTCCTTTAAGTTTAAACACAATGTTCAACCCCCAAGATCTTCACTTATTGATTGATAAATTCATTGTCTCTCTTCTATGAGTTTGCCTTTGGTGGAGGATTAAAGTGGTGGAGGCTCAGCTGGAAGGAACTTAGTTTCTCGGTTCCAAACCGTGCTGACATGAAAGTCTATAACTTATTCCCTTCTGCTGATCATATATTAATAGAAATACGCTTTTCCCATCCAATTAGTATCTTGAAAATATTTGAGTTATTATTCCATGGGTGTATTTTTTATGTTTATTAATGGATTATGCTATTGAATGTGCTAACATTATATATTATCACCATATGCTTTCTTTTCTTGGTTGTTGAGGACTAGGTTCAAGTATATTTCTTTGGGTCGAGTGCTCAATGGTGGACTTCATCGAACATCTGGACGAGGTAGGCCTTTTATATTGTCTTGCTAGCACACTTTTTTATATAGCATACTTGAGAATAGAGTTGATTTCTGCAGTCATTTTCGTTTGTTGTGGTTTGCCCCTAGCCATAGCAATATTTTCCTCGTAACACAAACCAGGGATGGAGCCTATTCTTCTTTCATGTTCTAATATTCTATTCAATGATTCTTCCATTAGTACATACAACATAGGAGAGAGTGGGGAACCTTGTCCTAATCCTCCAGAGACTTTAAAAAAAGGGGCATGCCTACCATTTATTAAAGGAGTTATCCATGGAGTGGAGATGTAGGCTCCGATCCAAGATATAAAAGTTTGGTTAAAGCCAAATTTTCTTAGAACTTCAAAGAGGAAACTATGATTTACTTGATCAAATGCATTTTCCATATCTATTTTAATAGCCATACCTTTCTCTCCATTTCTGAAACTGGTGTGGATCGCCTCCTGGACCAAGGTTATATTGTCCCAAATCTTCCTTTTTTTAACAAATCCCCCTTGATTTGGCAGGATGAGGTAGGGAAATATCAAATTCAATCTATTTGCAATGAATTTTGCCAAAAGTTTGTATGATACATTGCAGAGATATATGGGGAAGAAAATTTCAAAGGAAGAATTATTTTTTTCCTTGGGGATCAAGGATAGGAAGGACGAGTTGGTGGCACCACCCATCCTAAAGAATTTTTGAAGATATATGACCATTCGAATGAAATCAATATTAATAATTGACCAAAATTTTAGATAAAAGTGAAGATTGAAGCCATAAGGTCCAGGAGCCTTATCCGGGTCAAATTGATTGAGGGCTTCACACATTTCTTCAACATATACCTCATTGTTTAGATCTATGTTGTCCTCTTTTGAGACTAGTGCGGTGATGTGTTCTATAAATGGTTCACTCTTTTCTTGAAGGTCTTCTCCATCCTTTGTATATAGGTTCCCAAAATGAGTTGAAGATGCCTTCTTAATTTCCTCAAAGGAGGTAATCAACTCTCCCGACTAAGACTTGATTTCTTCCACTCTATTTCTACATTGTCAAGCCTTTTCTTGCTTATGAAAGGAGGTGTTTTTATCCCCTGCCTGAACCCACAAAGATCTTCATTTCAACCTCCAAACCAATTCTTCATATTTAAGAGCCTTCATGTATTTTTTAAAGTCTTCTTTCTCCTGAGAAATTAGGGTATCATTTATTTCCTTGGTTTCCATATTTCTCTGTAAATCCTCCAACTACTTTTCACAATTTTCAACTTCTTCCCTAGGGGAGGAGGGAGAGTTCCTAAACTAGTCCTTAATAGTATGTTTATATATTTTAAATTTTTTCTCCCATATGAAAATAAGAGATCCATCCACCCATTGATTCCACACATGTGAGATTAAAGGGAAGAAGTCAGAAGAATCCATCCAAAGGGGGTTAAACTGAAAAGGAATTGGACCTAAATTTTCCTCTTTTTCAAAGGATAGAGAGATTGGGTGGTGATCACAGAGACCCCATGAAATTATATGGGAGGAAATATTATTTGGAAGGGATTAAAGAGAGCTATGGATAAGGAAACGATCAAGCCTAGCTGCAATGTGTCCCACCCTAGTTCGGTTGTTGCTCCAAGTGTATTTTCCTTTGATGGGATAGAAATCAAACAGATCCAGGATAGAGACCATGTCTTCCATGAGTTCCCTAAAAGGATCTCTTAATATAGAGCCACCTCTTTTTCATTCATATGCATAGTTGTGTTGAAGTCACCAACTATGATACAATTTTGTAGAAACCCAACATCCTTGATGCCCAACAAGGACTCCCAACGTTATGCTTTCTCCCAATAATTATTAGGCATATAAATATTAATGAGAGGATAAACCTTACCTGCAAGAATATGTTTTAGTTGGGCCATAACCCAGTGTGGTGGTTCATATATTATTTCTTCATGGAAGGTCGTTGTATTCCATATGGTACAAATCCCCCTTGAGGCTCCTCTTGCACTAATAGCTACTCCTTCACTTGCTTTCTAAACTTGTTGAATTCCACAAAGTGATTCATGCCCTTGAATTTTAGTCTCTTGGATTACTAGGATTTGGGTTTTTTCTGACTTATTTAACTTTCCCATAGATTCCTTTTTTTCTTTTTATCCTAGACCCCTACAATTCCAGGAGACTATTTTAATTACTTACTTGTGGATTTGGATTCCCCCCTTTTAGAGGGATGAGAATGACCCTTTGCAGGGGGAGACTTTCCATATTTCCCATATTTCTTGAATATTTCTTCTAGAGTGGTCTGTATGCCAATTTCTTTGTTTTGAGTTGCATCTTTTTCCGTTCTATTTCGATTAGTTTTCCAACCCACCTGCTTTACTTTGGAGCTCTAAGTGACCTCCAAGTCCAAATATTCCTCGAATCCCTCCTCACTATCGTCCTCTTGAGTTATAGGAATATTTGAAGTAACACGGGAGGGGATCATGCTAGGGGAAGGGTCCCCAAGATGATTTACTTCCGTCTCTTGCTGATCTAGTGGAAGAGCTAGGTCTTTTTCCTGATGGATATGATTTTCCTCTGTTATTTCCTTTTCCCTTGAGTCTACAATTTGTGCCTCTATATTTTCTAGTGTTGTATACCATTTTTTATTGCTTTCTTATTCATGGTCCCCCACCAGTGGGGAATTTCCTTTATTCGAAGAAGGAGGCATGTATATCTCTCTGCACTCCCGCTGATGTGTTTCCGCTTTACTAGGGATTTTATTTCTTTTGTCTTGTTTCCAATTCTCATGCTATTTTTCTTCTCACTAATATACCTTTGACTTGGGACAATTTTTTGCGAAGTGGCCGTATTCACGACAAGATTTACACTTGAATGGGAGTTGTTCATAGTCCACTATCTAGATGTAGGACCAATTGTTATCACTGAAATTTCGTCTGCAACATTGCATGCAAATGGTCACATAAATACAATAGTTCCAAACACCTATTAGTTCACATGCAACACTAAAAATGCATTTCCAAGAGGCAAAAACTATACAATTGGTCAAAAAATCGACATGCGTTGAATCACTAAAGGAAGCGCGTGCACAGTGCGTGGTCCAAAGAAGCTCGTAGAGCACACAATGCGCCATATGCAAGACTATGCATGAGAAAATCCACACACTTCTGTGAACGACACATTTATGGTTCTTGTCGGTCCCTCAACCACTTCTGGACCAGCTCCCAACTTGATTTGACCCTCAAATTTGAGTTGAATCTGAATGGGGGGCTGGTTAAGGACCAAAGGGTTCCCTAAAGGGCCCCTTATTCACACCAAGAACCAGTTGAATAATTCCTGGTAATAATGCTATAAATGGAGGCCATGGGTGCACTAAGAATTTAATAATTTCATAGTATTGCTATGCTACCTCAATTCTCCCCCAAGAATCCTCTTTTCTTCTTGGATCATTCTAGAAACATTCCAATAGGCCATTCCACTCACCTCTTGAGGGAATAGGCTTGGATTTCTTCACCATTTTCTTTCTTGTTTATCATTGTAATAAGATCTCTCCAATAGGGAACTCATGAGCCCTTCCAAGGAGGAAGAGGGGATCCATAAATCCTCCTTTCTCTACAGTATTTTGCCAACTAATATAGTTATCCATTGGTGGCATAATCTTGGTCATTTGGTTGATTGATTTTGGTTCAAAGTTTCTTATGCATTGTAGTTTTATTTCCTTAATTGTTTTTAGTTTATTTCCTTGTTTATTTCATGTGCTTGGATTATATAACTCATGCACTAATGTATGTCTTATCTAGCAGGACCAACTAGACTTGTAAGTGCCATTGTTTTTCTCACCCAAGTGACGAAACAGACACAAAACATTAGCGACCATACTGGGGATAAGGTATTAATTTCCTCCCTATTTGGGGTTTTAGAGCACTTATTGTTGAGCCATTTACCTGGAAGGAACCATAACCGACCTAACCTTACCTGTCAAGAGCTAAGTTTGGAGCTGGAGGAGAAGAATTCCACTCAAAATCCTCCTCTGACGCGTATAAGAACGTGCACAGGTATTTCAGCCCATAGACGTGCTTTCAGAGCATTGTGTACTCAAATCATTTCTTGTTGGACGCACCTAACACACTTAGAGGGGGGGCTAAATGAGTGTGGGGATATTTTTCCCAAAACTTCCCTCTTACACAAAAAATATTTAGTTAACATTCAACATTTGCTCATTACTAATTGTTGTCATTTATAATCAATTAGATGTGAATACATATCAGCAACATATATCAAAAACATATCATTAACAAGTCATCACCACAATGAACACAAAGAACACAAGATGTATGTACAATTTTCTTTTTATTACGGACTACAATCCTTGGGGTTTATCAACAACAACTGAATAGAGAAAAACTCTGTAAGAGCACCTGCTCTATAATGCAAGACTCAACTTACACCCTCAACACCAACTGAGATGAGGCAACAATCCTCAACATATATCAATCTGTCAATAGGCACGTGAACTTTCAGTAGTGCAGCCAGCGTGTGCACGCACCCTGGCTCACTACATCCCACGTGTGAATGCGACCGGTGTATAATGCAACAAGCATATGCTCCTGAGCAACATGCTCAGATCCTTTGCAACCTGTAATCACTTTCTCTTCTATCTGCCACTGTCCAACCAAACTGACCCACAACAAGTCACAACACATCCACGTTCTCTATTAGCTTGCTCATGCTCCACAACAAATCAATATGAATGCTATATTAATCATGTATAAACAACTAGTATACCATAGCAATCATGTCACTACATAATCATAAGAGTATTGCTCACTCCATCAACCAAATCAACCAAGATGAACCACATCATAGAAGCCATACCAAGAATTCCCTAAGCATTCAAAACACATCAAACAATAATATCCATCAAGACAATAATGTAACCATACCAGTGTCTCAGTGATAGATTTGAGGCCATAGAATGCAAATCTGGAGCCTACCTCATTATCTAAGATCTTGGCACTAGCACAAACACAAATCTCGATGATTTTATCCACTTCATGCTCCCTGTACATAGTCATCCCACGTGTACACTCACCCTATACACAACCACCCCGTGTGTACATGCACCCTATACACAGACAACTCGCGTGGGCATCATAAAATAGGGTTTTCTGTGAATCCGAGAATTTTGCTGTTAAGATCTCCGACATTACCGAAACTTTGATGCATCCATGAGATCCTCCTCTTGCTCTCTTCCTCAGAATAGATCTTCAATCATGCTCAAAAGATCCATACCAATAATATTCTCTCACAAGAAGCTCTCCATCAATACTCCAAAAGATATTCACAGGAAGCTCTCCATTGATCCATAAAAAAGATTACCACCAAATGTACATTTTATAAGAGATCCTAGCTTCTTATTTATACTTTCATATTCTAGGTCACTTAACCCATTTTTAGCTTACTTAACCCATTTATAGGTCACTTAACCTATTTTCCTTATTTTAGGGTTAACCACTTTCCATGAATAGAAAGTTCTCCAATACTTTATCATTTAAATATTCCTTCTTGATTTTGTCACTTCATTTTATCATTTAAATAATCTTTCTTGATTTTGTCACTTTACTTTATCATTT
>JASDQU010412142.1:0-10460 GCA_032191745.1 Picea mariana | reverse complement strand
CTCACTAGCTAAAAGCCAGATATCAAAAGATAATCATACATGAATGAATGAGTAGAGGCCTTTGCCTTTCCTTTATACTTTTTGGCTCACCTTGTCCCTCCAAAGTGATTTTCATTTTATTAATATTTAATTAATTAATTAAATCACTTTAATTAATTAATTAACCTTTTTACCTCTGAAAAGATCCTTATCTCTACTGGGAGGTGTCCATCATTATCCATGATAAATACTCTCCTGTGGTCATCACCGAATCTCAATCATCCAGTACAACCAGAAGTAACTCCTCTGACTGCTAGTCAACCAACCTCCATCTCTCATATCCCATGCAACTACTGAAATGGTGAAAGTGATCTCCCATAACTATGTGCTACTGTAGAGGAATGACATCTACATAATCCCCTAAGTGTGTCTCCTCCCTGCAAGGTACTATACCCCTTTGAATGCCACCATACATCTCGGCATGAATTTGTGAGTTATCCCTCATCACTGTATGCTTCAACATACTCATGTCGTCTCCCGCAGACTCATGTTGCATCATAGATCCGGGGTGTACTATTGGATCAACCTCTACATTGAGGTCAACTTCTCTCGGAACAAAAATGGAAGTGTCCTCCATCAACTGGTGCTCCCCTTCTAGACCACCAACATCCTCTAGCAACATGACTAAATGATACATCTGGGTGTCCACCAAGATAGGTGAAGTGGACGTTCGACGAATCTCCTCAAGGATCTCCTCTGATCCAGACTCTGATTCTTAAGGGGATGTCTGTGTGCCTCTCAAGAATCCTCGAGTGCTCTCCAACTCCTAAGTGAGTTGGTCCATCTCCAACTCTTGCTCCCTCAAGGCTTGGTGATATGTCTCGCCAATCCCTAGTAGGTAGTCCCCGTCTGTCAACAATTGTTGGAAGTCTGACCTCATCACAGACATTCCCTCTAAGAGAGTGTGAAAGTCATCTATGGAAAATGACTCATCTAAACTATCATGTGCCAGGGATGCCCTCCAGCAACATTCGACCATCAATGTATGCATGTCATCAATGCGCCTGGTGGCTACCATGATCATATCCTCACTGACTCTCAACTGTCCTGTCAAGTTGTGTGACTCCTGATCATAGTCATGTTGAGGTACCACCTCGTGCCTCTCACTGCTAGTTCCATCACTAAAATCATCAACAACACTCTCTACAGGAGATAAAGTGTTGAATTTCCTGTTGTCTACTATGCCATTGGGTCTTCCCCTATGTACTACAAATCATCCTCAACTTTTAGCTCCCTCTAAATCATACTGTATCCGGTGTGAGAAGTTGTATCCTCTTATGCACTCAACCTGCTACTATCATCTGCGCCCGGATCCCACATAGATGTATCCAGACACGTGCTATGGTAATCCTGACTGCTAAAGAGTGCATCCTCATCCATGCAGGCCAATCCTGGAAGTAAGTGCTCCATAAACCTGTCAGTCTCCACAATCTGCTCAACTAATGGAATCTCCAAAAGATGTGACTCAATCTCCTCATGTTGATCTGTAGGTGTAGGATCAACTACATGCACATCATGTGTCTCCTCCTGGATCTATGGATCCATGCGTCCATGGTGTGCATCCCTCACACAAGGCTCCTCCATCTTGTCTGACATGCCATTGATATCCTCTTGTGACGTGGCTATCATGGATGTCTGAAAAGACGACAAATGTGTCATGGCCATCAAAGGAAGCTCATCATCTCTAGGTGCTAACACGTGTGAATCCTCACTAGTATCACCACTTTGCTAAGGTGTAAGGTAATCAATGGTCTGTGATATGTCTGCTGATACACTGGTGCTATCGTCCTGTCCATCCAACTTCCCCTCCAACATGCAAGGGTCACTATCCTCCTCAAGTGTGCTAGAATCATTAGCCTCTGTGCAAGAGTCACTATCATCATCAGACTGCTCTGAATCAACATCTATCGCTCCATCCACACACACCTCATCCTCCCTATCATAGTGTGCCTCAATAGTGTTCTTATGATCCTTACCCCTACACCTATGATATGGTTCCCAAGGCACCTTGCAAATGTAGCAAAGTTGCGTGCTCCTAATGGGTGTGGGGTTTCTCTGTGCTTCCCTCCATCTAGCTATTGTGGCCATGTATTCCTCTGCTTGTTTGACCTGGAATGTAATATCATTTTTGCTCCACATAGGATATTTCAAGGATAAATATTGTTGGAAGGTTATTAGGGCCCTAGTTTCCTCACTAATTTCGTAGTAGTATTCCCATCTACTACGTACAACCTCTCTAGTAAAATCCACAATATCCATCTCCTCTTATGGAAGAACCCTCTATGGATCTCCATGCATGTGTTAATTCCCATGGATGGCAGGAATCTAAGCTCCGATACCATTGTAATGATCCCAAGCATTATGCCAGGAGCATCACGGTTTTGGGTGTCTTTTAAAACTTTTTCTGGTTGTGGTATTTCGTCAAACACTTTACTGACCTACTTTTTTAGATGTGTTTACTTGCAGGATGGCCTCTTGATTTTGGCCTTAGGGTTTACTGATGTGTTATATATAGGGTTTACTGATGTGTTATATATAGGGTTTACAAGAAGATATAACCATGGAACATACCTCAACCATACACAATATGATAGACAAGCCAAAACATCTCAAAACTGCTTTTATTCATGAAATAAAGAAACCTGCTACAATGAAGATGCCAATATGGAATGCTCAACAGATGGCCAAGAAGATAGACAATAGAGCTACTTACAAAATGCTCCTATAGAAGACTACAATACACCTCCAAAGGCTGGATATACAATGAAGACTGAATACAAGTAGATCTGGGCCATAAGAATGTTAAACCCCCTAGCAGGAAGGTGCCATGCCCCGCTGGATAGCTGAAACTCCTCAACAATTCGGCCCTACTGCCAAAAGTGTCCAATCACCCCAAGAAATATGCCAACTAATAGATCGAGCAATTGTAAGGACAACCCAAGTGCCCAAATCTCCAAAGTCACTCCCAAACCCTGTGGATCTGAACTCCTCCACTGAATGGTGCGCCCCCTTGGATGCCTGAAACCCTAGATAATTCGACCTGGGTGAATGAGACCTCCAAACCTCCTAAAACTCTCCAAAATGATAGATCGGGCAATCAAGAACACCTGGAAGAAGTTTCAAGGTCAGATATGAGGTATAGCCTCCTAGATCCCCAAATCACTGAATCACCAAATCGTCCTCTCTCTCCCAAAGCCATCCCAACCTGTATATGATGATCTAATCATGGTAACTCCTCAAGAATGGACTAGATCTGATGTCCAAATCTCTGCAATGAATACCCAGGTGATAGAATCTCCAAAATCCCTGCCAATCACCTACAATGAATCTCTCTCCAAGAAGGGTGTGCCCCCCCTTGCTGGAAACCCCCAACTGGTGCACCCTCTCTCTATTTGCACAAGTAACTGATGTGGAATCCTCCTACAATTGAGTATATATGGAATTAGAATGGTGTGGGAGAATATTGCATCTTTGAGACCAAGCTTGGAACAAGCTAAGTGGAATATTTCACCACCAAGTCATCCTCTAGGGTTTGTTAAGTCAAAACCCTCAAAACCCCCAATGATGGGCTCACTAGCTAAAAGCCAGATATCAAAAGATAATCATACATGAATGAATGAGTAGAGGCGCTTTCCTTTCCTTTATACTTTTTGGCTCACCTTGTCCCTCCAAAGTGACTTTCATTTTATTAATATTTAATTAATTAATTAAATTACTTTAATTAATTAATTAACCTTTTTACCTCTGNTGAAAGTCACTTCTCACCATCCCATCCCGTAGTGTCTCTTATCCCGATTCCAATGAGCTATTACACTAAGAGGTTCCTCCAAGTAATGTGCCCAAAATGACCTCTTCAGTGAATTTAATTGACTTATAGCCCAAAATAGTCAAAATCATGGAAATCGTCGGAATGCAACGGAACCAAAGCCAACCTGTGCGGAATGGCTCATAATGATGAAATATGATGAGAAATGCAAGATGGACCCCACAATGCCTCTCAATAACCCATGTACTCACTATAACATCCATATGGCTACTCTGGTCATCATAAACCTCTACACTGTGATGATGTCCTAAAGTGGGGACATTACAGCCCATCACCTCTGAATTTCGCCGCCTCATTAGATCAACAAAACTGTCAATGGTTGGCCCCATCTTATGATATGCATCCATAAAGTTTTGCAATGAATGCAAAACAATTTTCAAGCTTTGTTTACTCTCTTGAGGGAGTTTCAAGACCACCAAATCATTTTCCAACCTCCTTTTAACACCTGAGCATCGCAAAAGCATCATTGCTTCAGTAATCCCTTCCTAGGGAAGTTCATCACCAATATCCAAAGGATAGGTGGACATAGGCATGTAATCTTATGTTTCTTGATAACACGGCCTCCTAAGTCCACCTTCACCCTCTTCACTGACATTAGAATCTTCATGACAACCACTCTCTCTTTCATTGTCATCCCTTGCTCTAAACTCATTGTCTACACACACATTTGAAAGTAATTACAACATTTAACTTCACATAAACTTAAATACACAAAAATACAATAAAAATAAACAAAATCAAAGAAAATTACCATAAATATTCTCTTGTCCTGAGGTATTCCCTACATTATCAAGTGTAGGAGTATCAATGCACAACCTATCTAAGAAGGTTGCATCCATAGCACTTGCTTGAGCGCATTCTGCAGTTGATCTATTCACAGACTCGTTTGAAAATCTCCTCTGACGAGATTGTTGTTGGTCACTCGGAGTCTCAATCGAAGAAGGCGTTCCTCTTCTTCCTTCTTGGGAGAACCTAGAGCATTTGCGATCCATGTTTGGAGAATCCCGTGTCAACATCTCTCCTCAATATCTATCCTATGAAAATTCATGAAAAGTTAAGCACAAGACAAGTATGAGTTAATATTTTCAACATTGACCAACAAAAATTATGAAAAAAGAAAAAAAAATAAGACCTTAGGTTTTATGCAGTATGTAAACTCTTTTATGTTTATATTAGACTTTATTATCCAAAAAGAGGTATTCTTTATAATTATTCCTTTAGTCAAAGGGTCACTACAATTGCAAAACAACACCAAAGTGGGAGACTATTTCCTTTTTGAGAAGTTTACTATGATAAGAGTCCATGGTTTGGAAGAGAATCCATATCAAAAGTGAGTGATGAATTTGGTTGTTCTAGAGACTGAAAAAAGTGAAATTCAGTCAGTTATTGACTAAAAAGTCAAGCATATTAAATTAAATGTTGATCGGATGAATTTCAAGGAAAAACCAAATCTACACAAGTAGGCACAAAGACTAAACATTCAGCCATGAACCAATCAACTCAGAGATAAGTAAGGGATAGACAACAAAGAAAATTCTTATCCTTCACTCATCATCCATGCACATAAAAGCAGGGCATTTGAATCTATAGGTCTTTAAACACCAAAGTGACGACCGTCGATTTGGCTCCTGACCAACTGCTCAGGCACAAACTGATGACTAAAGGGATAAGGGATGAAAGATAAAAACACAATCTATTCATAATAATCAATAACACCCACATAGAGAAGTCATTGAAATCATAAGCTAGGTTCACCAAGGGATTGTCATTCAACTAAGAGGTTTATCATTCACAATGCATAGTTTATCAATACAAATGCAGAGATGTACCCAAGTTCAAGAAATTAAAAACACAGAGAGAAATCAAAGTTTTAATCAATCAATCCATAGAGGTACTCGTTCATAAGAAGGCACAAAGACTAAACATTCATCTATGAATAAATCAACTCAAATATAAGTAAGGGATAGACAAAAGGGAAAATTCTTATGCTTCACTCATCATCCATGCATAAAAAGAAGGACATTTGAATCTATAGGTCTTTAAACACTGAAGTGACGACCGTCGATTCATCTCCTAGCTGACTGCTCAGGCACGGACTGATGACTAAATGGATAAGGGACAAAAGATAAAACCACAATCATTTCATAATAATTAATAAAACCCACACATAGAAGTCATTGAAATCAGAAGTTGGGTTCGCCAAGGGAAATCAATTCAGAAAAACAACAAGCAAGGGGATTACAAATACAAGTTAATAATTTATTAATGGTAGGAATGAGAAACTTATCTTTAAGCACAATTTATTAAATTCCCTATAGTCTAGGACCGTCCTTTGAGACTTATCCTTCTTTTTTACTAAGATCACTAGAGAAGAGAATGCATTCTTGTTGAGACACATGATTTCAACTTTTAACATGTCTTTATCCATTTACTCTGTCTCACTCTTTTGAGAATATAGAAAGCAATAAAGTCTAACATTGAGTGGATAACTACCCAAAATTAACTCAATAGCATGTTCATACTCTTTGAACATGGTTGAATCCACTAATACCACATATATATTCCTTATAATATTTCTTTAAGATTCATTAAAAGTTCCCTATGGTTGGATCCACTAAAAAAATGTATTAGATCATTTCTTTAGGATTCCTTAAAAGTTCCCTATGGTTGGACCCACTAAGACCACATATAATGAAATGCACTAGAATCCCCAAAACAAAGAGTTTAATCTTCATAACCTCACACACCCACTAATAACATCAACATGTTTTAATCACGATGAGGTGAAGGTCTTGCATGAACATGGATTATATGCCATTGATAAACTTCCCATTAGCATTGTTTATGTCATTGAGTTTTTATACTAATTCCTTTATTGTCATGTTACATGGGATGGGTATGAGGGTTGTTCGTATTCCTGATATAAATTAATATGAGGTGGAGCAAATGTAATATTTGTGAGGCTTAGTTGGAGTTAGAAATCTAGATAAAATATAGTCATATAAGGTGGTAATTCACATTGATTGAGAGCAATCATGAGAATAATTTCAAATGTAAGTGCATCATAACCTATTGTAAACATAGTAATGTGAGTTTTAATGGGATATATATTTTGAAGAAGATGCAATTGAGTGATTCTTAATTGTCACAAAATTTATGGTGGGAATGAAGCCTATTTCTACAAATAGTAATGTGAGTTTTAATGACGTATATATTTTGAAGAAGATGAAATTGAGTGAGTCTTAATTGTCACAAAATTAATGGTTCCAAATGGTAATGTCTACAATGATGCTAATGGAGTAGTTTAGGTGATATTCTTACATTATCTTTGTGATCTAGAAAATGCTTTTCTAGGATGTTTTGTTTTGAAATTCGATCATTCAATATATTTTCCATATTTTCCAACATGCATAGTTTACTTGTTATAGTGTATAATATATGATGGTTGGTTGGGATTCATTGTTTACTGTACATCAACTTGTTATGCCTTTAATATTGGCACATAAGAAATCTTTCTTTACTAAGTGTTGCACTCTTATATGATCACATATTGGATAATGTTATATTATATAACATATGAACTGTGCAAATGTTATATTATATAACATATGCACAATGCATATATGTTATATAATATAACAAATGCATAGTGCATATGTTACATAATATAACATATGCACTGTGCATATGTTATATAATATAACATATGCACAGTATGCATGGTGCATATATTATATAATATAACAAATGCACAGTGCATATGTTACATAATATAACATATGCACTATGCATATGTTATATAATATAACATATGCACAATATGCACGGTGCATATGTTATATCTAAATACTGATATATATTTTGTTCTAAAAACAAAAGAATTTAAACTCAAACAGACTTCAAAGACTCAAAACAAAGATTACAAAGGTAGACATAATTAGAACTTCAACAAAATGTGTTTGACGACTGTGAAAATTCCTAAAATTTAAGCCATTCTGGGAAAAGGAAACAAAAGTAGTTGAATTGTTGTAGGAATTATACTAATATACAAGAGACCAATTAAAGAGAAAGGATTGTTGAAATCACAAGTATTTGTTAAGGGTGAGTATGAAGGATTAACTCCTACCTATGATAGATGATAAATTAATTTTAATATGTTAATAATGTAAATGACACAAGCGTGCATATGAATTAAAGATGAGGATAAATAGAGATGTTAGGGATGATGATGCCATAGAATCACTTGAGAAATTTAAGGACAAATTGTTGGATAGTTGTGGATATGGTTGAACTAAATACATAACTGTGAAACATTTTATGGTCACCTAAAGTTACATAAAGGGACCTAATTGTACAATAGGAACACACACGAGAATAATATTTGACTGAAAAGTATTTCCACTAAGGGATTTCTTAACTATAAACTCCCTATCTCCCTTCCTTGATATAGTTTTGAGTTTATTAGTTTTTTATTATTAAACCTAACATCTTATCCCTCCATGTCCAAAGTTTCTCAAACAACAACGACAATCTAGGACACAACAAAGTAATATGTGAATAACCAATAAAGTAGTTAAGTCCTCTTTGATTTTCAAGAATTATTTCTCCTCCCAATTAGCCAACCCACACTCTTTCTTTTCTTCCACTTTTATCACCTTCCCTACCACCTTTTTCAAAGACTCCTCCTTTCTGCTTCATAAGCATCCTTGGAAAAAGGGTAGTTATCCCTTTCTATCCCATATGGCTAGCACCATTATCATAGGGAGGTAAAATATAATAAAAATTTAATGGAAGTTGACTTATGCATATGCTAACCCTTTAATAAATATGACTTTTCATTTAGGATACATTCCAATAACAACTTAGAGGAAGTTTCTTCATATAAATGTCTTGGAGTTGACCTTAATCACAAGTTTAATTGAAACTATAGCATTGAGAAAATAATCAATGAAGGATAGAAAACCTATTTTGACCTTGAAAACAATTGTAAATCGTATGAATTTTGGCTCTAGGAAAAAAATAAACCCATTTTGAGACACTCATCAATCTTTTTATATTATATGGATTTGAAGATTTGGGTTGTAGCATTTCTATATAATCATGGAGAAATACTGAAAAAATTCAAAAGTGTTTATAATTTATAATCTTAAAATTAATACCATACAACCTATCCTATCCTCATATAATTAGTTATTTCCCCATTAAGAGAATTACTAAAACTAGGTACCTAATGTACAGGCACAAGATACTACTAACATGAAAGAAAATATGCTACCTATGATTTCTTCAAACTCTAGTCAAAGCCACCTATGGCTTAATTGGGGTTGGCATAAAGATGCCAATTCTTTGCTAAATCATTTGGGAATGGAGAAGGAGATCACTCTACAAAACATTAATATACCATTAAAAATATTATTAAATCAAAATTCAATGAAAAATCAATACTTATGAAGAGTTTTGTTAACTAGAAGGTAGGGATAAAATGTTATTTCTATCATAAAAACTCCCATATGATATGGGTTTTCATTAGAAAATGTTTCTACTATGAATGGATATATCACTAGTGTTAGGTCACATGGCCCTCATACCATTATGAAGGTATATTACTCTATCTCATGAATACAACAAAAATCACATGTGTATCATAACACACACACACACATGTAATTAATATCTTGCTACAAATTTGAAAATTTTAAGACATAATTTTAGAAAACATGATTATCCTCTATTGTTATCTTCTCAATTTTAGTGATATTTAGGAGACCATTCCCATAATCATCACTAATGAACAATAAAGTAACATAATCATTCTCCCTCATGGATACTTAACACACTAGTAAGCAAAGTCAAAAAATAAATTGACTATTTATTTGATCATGTGACTAGCCTTTAATTTAATTTCCTGAATCATATAGGAAATCCTTAGATACCCACATGACCCTACTAAGGAAGATCTAGATACATGCACATTAATAGAAAATAGGATTGGTTTCAATGCCCCGAAGGTGGTGTAAGGAATTTGCGCTTTGACAAAACCGAAGTAAACTCCACAACCATAATTTATGAAAAAAAATTTAGGTGTCTTTTCTAGTAACAAACCTTGTGTTATACTGGTCCCATTGGAACTTGACTTGATTAAAACATGTTGGGGCTACTAATATATTGATTGCATGTACCCCTATTTAGCAGGCACCTTACTACGTCCTGACTCTATGTTATTACCACTTGTAACTAAATTATCACAAATACACACTTCTCTTATAGATATCCACACTCCCCTCGCGTTGTGGGAGAGTCATGCTATCCACACTCCCCTAGATGTGTGATTAATAATACTAGTTGTCTACTAGAGATGTTAGGTCGAAAGGTTTGATGCTTTCACATTTGGATTATATCTAGAGTTAGATCAATATAGTCGAAACTCCAACATATTTCAACAAAGGAAGGGATGGGATATGTGAGATGGAATTAAGGGTTTAAAAGGAGGGGTGATTCTAAGTCAATTGAAGATCACATTTGGGATTCGATATGTGATTCCTTGTTTCCTCACATAGTTCCTACCATGTTTAAATTATAATAATTCAATTTTAAA
>JASDQU010412141.1:0-10443 GCA_032191745.1 Picea mariana | reverse complement strand
ATAGTTATATGAAGTACCAGCCCTTTGACTCACAGCCTGCATGTATTAGTCTGTCGTTGCTTTGTTCCGGGCAGGTGTTCTCATTTGGGCCTACACTTCATTATTGGCTGTTTAGCCAAATTATCTGCTCCATGTGGTGACCTGTGAAGAGGAAATTTCACTTATACCTTTATACCTTAGCCTCTTCAAAACTCCAGGTTATCGGGGACGTCTCCCCTGGGCCTAACCTCCCTAAATAGAAAGAACCTCCCCATCGTGGTGACATTGTGTGGGGAAGGTTCATGTTACGCCAGTTTGGCCTCTATCTTCTAGCCTTTTTGACCTAGCTACAAACTATGCGATAACATGGACTCTTCGTCATTGTCTTCAATCCGGGGGAATTCTCTAAGTCAAGGGAAGGCTTAGCAAGAGGATAGAGGGTCAGCTTCTTAGTGGAATTCATGTGGGAGATGGTCATGAATTGATATATGTGTCTACAATGGCCAACCAGGGTCTCCCCAAGATCAATGGGTATCCCCCTAGGTTAGCCTTTGGTTGCAGGACCATAAAATCAGTTGGGTATTCCCACGAGTCTACAGAAACAACTATATCTTCTAGCATTCCCTCGGGTTTTACTGTGGATCTATCTGCTAGTTGAAGGACTGTAGGGTCGATCGCAGACCAGGTAATTGAAGTTTTTCCATTGTTTCTTTGGTCATTACGTTTATGGCTACCCCTAGGTCGATCAAAGTATTGGAAATGGAAGTGTTATTGATGTTAACTTTAACGATCGAACTTCCTAGATCCATATAGTTGGCTATAAATACTTCTTCTAGCATCAGATCAACTAGCTTTCCTATGACGTGAACAATTTTTGGATCTTTCTTTTTCCTTCCTAGTTTTCTTAAGCAAAGTTCCCGAACAACTTTAGCATAGATCGAGACGTCCTTAATGGCTTGGAACAGAGGAGTCTTGACACACATTTCAAAGTTCCCCTAGAAGATCAAACTCTGGTTGTGTGGGGGACTTATGTATACGTAACCTTTCTGGGTAAGGTGGTTATGGGAACAATTCTTGCTCACGAGACTGTTTTGGACTAGTATCTTGGCTTTCCTTGAAGGAATTAGTGTTTTGATTGTCTGGCTCGGGAGGATTCTCCTCATCATCCTGTTCCTGGAAGATAGGGTAAGTCTAATCATGAATCACTTTCCCTAATCATAGCACTGGATACTCCTGAATAGCACGGTGAAATACCTGGATGGTATCTTCGATAGGCTAGGGTATGTCTCTCAACATCGAAACCGATTAAGGTGGTGGTTTCCTCCAGAAATCCACAAAACAACAAAAGGTCGATTCTCCTCCTCTGGGAACTCTCTCAACATCAAATCATAACATAATACCGAATTAGGTTGTTGTACCCTTCCTTTATAGCTTCCCGAAACCCTAATTCATTGTTGACCTTTTCTCTCCAAGTGACTTTTACTTTATTTTATTATTCCTTGATTAAATCACTTAATTAATTAATTAACCATTTTAACTCTAAAAAGTGATTTATCCATCCTTATGGCTTCTCTGGCCACTGAAAGTCACTTCTCATCATCTTATCTTGTAGTGTTCTTCCTCCCGATTCCGATGAGCTATTACACTAAGAGGTTTCTCCAAGTAATATGCCCATTATGACCTTCTTAGTGAATTTAATTAAAATATCACCCATAATAACTCAAAATTACAGAAATCGTCGAAATGCAACAGAACCAAAGCCAAGTTGTGCGGAATGGATCTTGATGATGAACGATGCAAGTCGGGCCCAATAAAACCCCTCGATATCTCATGAACTCGCTGTCACCCCTATCTGGCTACTCTGGTAGGCATAACACTGTGTAATGTAATAATGTCCAAAAATGAGGACATTACACCAAGGCATGGGAGCATACCAATTCTGTTGTGGGTATTGATATGGGGTAAAGTATGGAGAGAATTGGAATTCCTCTTGTGTCATACCTGGTGCTTTGGGTGGCCATGGCCGCTTATGGGCCATGAAACAGATCTATTCAGTTTCCCCACTGGCCCCTTGATAGACTTCCTTCATCTCAAGTAAGGAGGGGCAACTCTTGGTGTCCTGATTTTGTTGACAAATACCACATACCTCTATATTATCTAGAGGGCACTCCCTTAAGAGGTGCTTTTTTCCGACACCCAGAGTAGAAGATGGCTAACGCTAAGTCGACCTCTTTCTTCTTCACTTGAAAAGTATCCAATTGGGAGCTAAGCGAGCTAAGGATGTTGATTTTAAAATGATCCAATGCGTTCCCTATTTCATCCCTAGTAACTCTTCCGCCTAATGATTTTGTAACCCTAGAGGCTAGATCCATGGGACCTCTACCATACTTAGTAGTACCTTATTTCAGGATCAAATGTGTTTTGTTTAGTCCTCTGCAGGTTGTATTGGAACCTTTCAATGTAGTCTTCGAGGCTTTCCTCCTCCCTCTGTGTCATTTTAAAGATCTCTTCATGGATGTCCCTTTGCAATAATCCTAGTACTTATTGAGGAATTTTTGCCTCACTTCGTCTTAGGTCTTGATGGAATTCCCCTCGAGCCCCATGAACCAGCAAAGGGCTACTTCTTTTAAGGTGGCTGGAAACAATTTCAGCTTGTGGGCATCGGAAGAATAATCATAGCTTCAACAAAGGACATCAAATTCAAAGAGGAAGGTATCAAGGTTCTCTCTAGGCAAACCACAAAAGTTTGGCAGAGCAGATTGTGAAATGCTTTTCATCTGAATCGTGCCATTGGACTCATGAATGGGAAATTCGAACGTGATTGGTTCTTTTTACTTTGGTATCCCTGATTCATTCCCCCATCCCTAAAAACTTCTCTCCCCACAGGGATTCTCCTGAGGAAATAGAGTTTTCAGGTTCTTCAATAGGATTACCATGACCTCTCGGCTCAGGTTCATCAATAGGATTACCATGACCTCTCGGCTCAGGTTCTTCAGTGGAATTGTCTTGATCCTTGGGAGGTTTGGAAGTAGGGGATTCCACAGCTAAACCAACGGTAGAATCAACCTTGGGTGGTTTATCTGGATTATTGAATGCTATTTGTGATAGGGGTGAGTTCTAGGGACTCTTGGAGGGTCTCCTTTTTCTCTGCTTTTACCGGCCTGATTATTAGTGTCACGGGTGGTCCTTACACCACGACGACGAGGATTTTTAGAGACCCGAGTCATGCATGCTATGATGGTTTCTAATGCACAATATCCTGAGCAAGGGATATCAGAGGGGTATTCGACGGTTCCCTAGAGTTTCCCTTTAGCTTGGTATTGTTCCTATAATGATCCTATGGCAAAAATCCTAATTCTTTGAGTGCCTCCCGGGAAACGGCATGAAAATGACGACGTGTAAATATGTTTTCCGAATGTTGGTGTCACATTACACTTATCATTTCGATTGTCAACACGGGGTTCAGTTTATTATTGTGAGGCTCCTGGTGCAGTATACACAGAAATAGGACTTTTTCCACTATCATGCAATTTGATCAAAAATCAGCTAAGAACTATTGCACGCAGAAACCAAATGAAAGCATAAAAAGGCAGAATCACGGTGTTCTTTACCCCCAGCCCAGCTGGTGGCAGCTCATAGAGTAAGACCTCTGAGGTTTAGACTCATAATCCTACTACCTAGGCTCTATTCACCAAGTGGGGCCATGGGCAGGGTAATTTTGTAGCATGCAGACTTCTAAATTAAAACAGCATTGATATTGGAATCAAAAGACACTTCTAAATGATGTAACATAAACCTACCGTAGAAGGAAATTAATTACATAATCCTAATTCTGTAGCATTCTGATCCTGTAGCATCGTGATATGATCTACAGCTAACCAGAGTATAACAGAAAATAAAATCAGCAATTAATTAATTGAACAGTAAGCAACTTTAAGCAGTAAGGAACTAGGAATTAACTCGCAGAAAAGAAGTCCAGCTAACAAATAAATAATGCACAGTATCTCACCTCGAGTGAGCCCCCTCAAGGCTCGGCCTGTTCCTGAGCTCACGAATTCACCAAGACAAAAGTTACAGGAAGATCTCACTCATAACCAGTAGCAATATATATATATATATATATATATATATATATATATCTAAGTCTGAAAATGACAGAATTTTTACAGCAGAATTCTAGAGTGCGTCCGTACTTCTCTCATGACTACCATGCTCTCATGAGCGACATACATATATATACAAAGAAATGGGGTCTGCCTGCTCCAGGAATGGAGCGGCAGGCCCCTATAATGTAGCAACAGTTCAAAACAGAAATCAAACGAAATTGATGCTTGGTCCACTTGATTTGCCCACGCATAACACTCAGCACTCTCAGCCAATCAGAGCGCAGATTCCTTTCAGCCGATTTGGTTGTTCTTTAATTGAATAGTTACGGCATGTTGGTCACACGTGCAAGCTGCCTCCTTGTTGGAATATTCTTCATGCTTTGAGGGTCGACCTTTTTGTGTATCCAAGATGTCTTCATAAAGTGGCTTGCTGACCTGGAAATGCTAATTTTCTTTATAACCTTTAGTCGGCAAATTAATTATGAGCAGATATGTATATTTAATAATTTCAAGGAAAACTTTAAAGCATACTTTTACTTAACTATAAAAAAAGGAAAATAAGAAATTAAATGGCAATTATGGATATACCTTAGGAAAGTTGTGATAAGGTAAGAAATGAGTCTCAAGCACATCAAAGAGGCAAAAAGATATATATGTCATTGGTCTTAAAAGAGGCAAAAAGGTGTCAAAATGGAGGCTCGTCGTGAACCCTCCTTAGTTTCATATTGATCTAGGGGTTTGGGTTCTTTTGGCTTAGACTTTTGGTGATGGAATCTCGAATTAGGTGTTCATGTGCTTGACAAGCAACGCATGCAATGGCCAAATTCAGGTAACAGACTTTTTGTTGTCGAATTCCATCCATGGTGAAAACAAAGATAACCTAGGGGAGATTTCTCTTTAGATCAACCTCAATATAGACTCATAGGTTGGATCTTAAGGAATTACGTCAACCATCAAGGATTAAAAGCTTACCAAATCTCTAAGAAAAGACATCATCAAAATGGTGGAATCATCTTGGAGCATGGGGGACTCGATCCACAAAGGATAGTGTACATGAGATATGTCCTCAAGTTTGAAGTCTAAACTCCAAGACTAGACATATGTTAAAGAACTTGTAATATTACAAGTGCCATACAAAAGGATGTGTCAGGAAGCAGAGTCAAAGCTGAATAGAAGGCACAAATATTTAGATGCGAGACTCCAATATGAGTTTAGCAAGATTCCTTCAGATTCCCAATTCAAAATACACTGTTTATTAAATGTGTCCTCATTGGGAATTTTGTGGAGGAAGAACATAATCACCCCTCTGCGTTCACGATTTTGCCTTATTTGTATTCCTTATTTCTGCTCATGAAAAAAATTAAAATCCTCTTCTGGGTCAGGCGGGCCGTATTATTCTTAATTGAGGGCTCATTGGAAGGCTTGCATGTGGTATCAAAGAGAGTTTGAGCTGAACCTAAGCCAAGATCAAACTAATGCAGATTGATTGAATCACATGCATGCTTATACCCAACTGCAAGCAACAAATCACTTGAGGAATCCTTCCCTGATGGCGGCAAATAAATAGACTAGGAAGTCTCACCATGTAATAGCTCATGGATCACTACATCTTGATTGTAATCCACAATGAATCCATCTTGCATGACTTCTTCCACCCATTGGTTGAGGCACACTAGTGCTAGAGAGCAAAGCATCCAGTTGGATCGAGCCAGAATCCTAACTGACTATAGGTGCATTCTCTTCCACGCTCAAGAAAGAGCCAAATCGAGGCATTCGTTGGTGCAAAGGTACCTCATGGTGGACCAACTCTTGACCAGAAGGCGGCGAGCTATCCAACACTAAAAATGAACAAGCATGGAAAGGCCAATGAACATTTAAGGATTGAACTACAAACTTATTCAAATCATCTTCAACCAATGGTATAAATTCTTGGGTCAGACCACACTCACTAGATTTGCTCCTTCTAGCATAGACATGTCTTTCATAGAGTGGGTTTAATGTTGATCAACCCCAATCGAAGACCAGATCAACAGTTTTGGGCAATCAGGGTGAGGGCCCTTGATGAGCACAACAGCCACTTTTCTCCACACCCGCTTCTCCTTCACTCCTCGTCGCACTTACTTGTCAAGAGGATCATGTCAACCTAATTAAAGAAACTAATTTAGGAATTTTTATTTGACATCAAGAATTCTATTCTCTTAGGAAATTATTATACTAAACGCATCCATGAGAATATTCAATTGGCATTAAGAAGCACAAAAATGTACAAGATTTTATATTACATCAAACATCCTGCAAGGACCTATGAGTATGAAACATCCATTCGTTCTGAATGACATGGTAAATTAGCACTTAATTAAAGTAATAACTCTCTAACAGCCTGTCACAGAAAACAAAATCTGAAAAATAGAATCTCAGGTATAGTTCCATTTAAATTGTGTATACTGATTCATCTACTAAGAGATTCCATCCACCTTAATTTGGCAATCATAACACATGTCTCTTATAGGCAGGCTGTAAAGGCGTCATTGTGCTTCAGATCTATAGATTTATTTAGTCCATGAAGCAATAAGTGGGAAAGTGGAAACAAAAATAGCAAAATTGATCATCGGGATTCAGACCTTCATTGGCAGTGCTGCTTCTTAAAGACAAAAAAAAAGAAAAAGCAATATCCAGAAATGCTCTCCTATCGACTAAAGCTCTGTTGTGAAGACTCTCTATCCAACTTAAAACATTCAAAAAAACAAGGAATAAGAAAAATTCATGTGAAATGCTTAATACGAACTCCAAGAATGGATGACAGAAACCTTACCTGGTAATAACAACTGGAATGCCAGCGTCAGCAGCATGACAAGCAGCTTTTACTTTAGCAGTCATACCACCCCGTCCAACCCTAGACTTATCACCAAATGTGATTGTCTCGTCATGTTTCTCCTTTATGTAAGTATGTATAAGTTTTGAGCAAGGATCACTTGGAGGGCCACTGTAAAGGCCATCCACATCACTTAGTAGAATTAGAATATCAGCTCTCAACTCAAGGGCCAGGAGAGCAGCCAAACTATCATTGTCCCAGAAAATACCAGTAGCATCCTGAAAAACAATACTATAAATCTCAGAATCAAGAACAGAAATGTAAAACTGTACAAAGCTCTAACTGCATCTTCTTTCTTGTGCAATAAATTAAAACTAAAAAAGGATGCAGACAAAATACTAAAAAAGAGTGGAAATAAAAAATGAGTTATCTCCATCTTTGTTGACCTCTTTTAGCAACCAGCTAGTATGACCAGATCCTAATAAACGTGACAAGACCCTAAGAATTTCAAAGCCAATGGGGGCTGGTTTAAATGCTGCAAGAGGGGGTACCGAAAGACACAACTACAAAGTAACATGGATCACTCTAAGCAAGGGAATAAGCTTTCATGGGATACACCCATAGCATCAAAAAACTTGTCAATAAGCATTAGTATGCATTCCAAATCCCTGATGTCTGACACTCATTCACACCACAAGATAAATTGGTCAAAATTTTCAGTCCCCATAAACAAACACTGAAGCAAAAAAACATATTTAACTATCTTAGAAACCCCAAAAATAAACCAAAATCCATGTTCCCTTCTTGCAACACAAGTTTACATTATGTTGTAATAAAGTCATGATGTATAAAGTAATGATGACTTAAGGGAATTAAGTCATATGTAGGTGATCGGTTGTTTGGGGGTTATGTAACTCACATCGTACACCTCCCTCGTTGAGACCATGCTATGTAATATTTCTCATACCTTTTGATTAATGAATCATATAGAATCTCTCTCCTATCTGCAATATTGCAAATCTGCACCTTGAACAGTTTCTGCCATCTCTTCTAATTGTCATCATTGATCTTCTCACACTTTCCAAAAATTATTAAATATATTGCAAAAGGTTTTGTCCTCCTCGATGTGAAACGTCACTATCCTTTAGCTGTTGATGGCACTATCCAACTGGTCTACACCAAATTTTGAAGCTCTCCCCCTAAATATAAAAAATCTTTTCACCAATTCCTTCAACTCTATGGTCCAACTCTCTTCTCAACATAACTCATAGTGTTTCTCCATCCTATGGTCTAACACTCAAGGGGCACTATTTCTCTCCCATTGTGCAGAACTGAAATTACCTAATAGCCTTATAGACTCACAGCTGTTAAATTCAAAGAACCAATAGATGAAAGAAAGAACACAAATTATGAAGGTTTTCCAAACTGAATTGTCTCTTTCCTTCAGAATATAACATATATTCGTAGTACAATTTTTTGACAGAATTGTAGACTAAAGACAAACTTAGATCTTCAGACTTTTATGAATCTAGCCTAAAATTAACTAACTTATCAAAGATAAATTTTCTCAAATGAGGATCACTAAAAATAACCTCATGTTAAAAAAATGCTGAGAATAGATTAAAAATTTATATTTGGTTAGAGTCATTTACAGAAATATAACCTTATCCTAACTACTTGCAATGCATGCAGAATATGTACATGCCTTATGTTTTAAGATTGCATGCACAAGTTCTACTCAACTGATTTCCTATATCTTATCTTCAACATACAGATGTTTCAAATGTTGATGTGGCACTCTTGACATGGCAACGAGTATACAATTTATTTCTAGCAGTTCCTTTATGTGAAGTAATAACTCATCCTGTGTTGTGCCTACTCATTCCATTGGTAAACCCATTTTGATAGTGTTATAGCTCCACACAAGTAATCTAACATACAAAAATAACAAATTACAGTTTAGTGTTTGTTACCCATTATGATGCTTGGGTGTGAATTTGCACATTCTATCACACATAACAAATGATATTGACATATGACAGATCGAATCCAAGGGGATTTTATGGACACACACACTTCCCCGGCATTGCCCTTATGGCCCATGCTGACTAACTGCCTCAACAGTTAGGTGCTGCGATGTTTAGAGGTGAGTGTACAGTACAAAGTTATTGGTTACGCCCCTGAGCTTAGCAGGATTTTCGGTTGTTATGTATTCAGCATTTTGATGGTATTCCAAGATTGTATTTTGTGCATGATGGAGATGGCATTTTCTATGGCTAAGTTCATGTTACCCCCCCATGCCAGGGGGTAACTAGAGGAGATCATGTCTCATGGCCCGCAATGGAGACAATGATCCCGACCATGATGATGATCAGCATGTCCACAGATGGCAGCCCAGCAGCCCCCCTCTTTGCCTCTACAGCTACAGATCAACCAAAGCTCATCACATCTAGACAGCCCAATGTATGGGAGATGGTAAGCCAGTGTCACCATGAGGTATGTTAGTCCTTTCATGCAAAGTGTTGTGCTTAATTTGTTGGACATGTGGATGAGGATCTTTGGTTGAAGTTGGATAATGGATCATTGGCTTGGGAAGTTGTGTTTGTTGTCTTGTTTCACCTTGGTGGCCAGCGTCTATGCCCTAGTCCCGTGTTGTCACCGCCCAGGTAGAAGGTGTACTACTGGGGGTCCCTCACAAGGGTAATGTTCGGTTCCCCACCATACTTAACATTTTCCATCCTGGAGCCTCTCATAGTGCACTAAACTTCAGTAATGGGTCATAGTCCATTCTCTCATGAGAAGAAGGGGCTGAAAGCCTTGAGGTTGATGCAGCTGATATATATGTGTATGCTATAAATAATAAAGCCCACCATAAAAGCCACAAGCCAGCTTGAGCTCTACCCCCTCTAATGGTAATTGCCCCTTGTCTTGATGCAAATGAATGCACAATTGTAAAGGACCATAGCCCAATTAGAAAATGAAGGAATAAAGCTTGAAACCTGTAAAGGGGACTTGCAAATAATAACTAGGTATCAAAAGGAAAATTAAGGGGTTCGAAATGCAAAAAGTATCGAGGAAAGGGTATCCCAAGAAGCAAGCGCTCCCTCTACAAAGGCGCTCATAGAAATGGATTTAATGACACCATAAGCCATGAAGTAAGCCCTAATTCATATCACTATCACACTTGCTCTTGAAGAGTTTCTTTCTTTCATTGCTTCCCTCAAGACCTATCCCTCTACCTTGGTATTTTATTTCCTGTCTTGGTTGGCACACCTAATAGGGTTGGATGAAGGCTCTCCCATATTCAAACTTGGCAACTCACATGAGGTCCTGGGCTGGTGTGATGCTTGAAGGGGATACTGAGGTGAATTTGTAAGTTTTAAACCTGTGAAGTAAAGCAATGCATATATATTCTTAAGCAATACAGAAATTAATCAATGGCTCATACACAGAATACACAGAGATCTTTACCGGAAACCCTCAACCGAGAAAACCTTTCTTTTTCATTATATCGAATTTCACCATTCGCCATACAATATATACAAT